>JACN01146431.1:0-33696 GCA_000787155.1 Scartelaos histophorus | reverse complement strand
TGAAGGCTTTTTTGCCGAAACATAATTTATCCAACAGAATTTTGTGAGCGTTTTCAGTTCCTCTTAAGTTAATTCAGTGACATGTATGGACATGATCTTTATAAAAGGCGCAAATTAAAGCCTTAAAAGTTCCACTTAAAAGTTTTTTTTAAGTGACTGAGTACATATTACATAATCCCCCTATGATTTACTTTTACATATATAGGTATATGTAAATCATGGGGAATTACATAAACATATATATGAAACCTGTGAAATACAGATTTCATATAAATGTATGTTTCAGAAAAGGTTAGTCCAAATATTAATATTATTTTCTAAAAACGGTAAACAGACAAATAAAATGTGAGTAAGGATTTATTGAACTGTTTGATATAAACTGTAAAAAAAACTGCAGCAATAACACACAAGCTCAACTTCATTCTCATTGTGAGCACTTTAATGTACAAAACAATTAAATTCACAAAACCTTGTCTCTGCAAAATTAAACAAAAATCCTGTACACGCAACTTTAGCGGCTCATCTCCTCGGACCTCCTCTGCCTCGGCCACGGCCTCTCCCACGGCCTCGACCCCTGCCTCGACCGCGGCCTGCCACTGAAAAAGAGAAAATTAAAAGTGTCAAGATTGCTAGTTTTTTTCCCTCATCAGTAGATAACTGCACATCAGAAATTATCTGCACATCAGATAATTGCACATCAGAAATTATGTGCAATTATCTACTGCACATAAACATATAATACTTATTTGCTAAATGATAACCTTGTAAAATATAAGCGTTTATTGATTTTTGGTTTTAAATAGCAAACTTTAAACTTCCAAGGCAATTATTGCAAAGCACCGTTTTCAGCAGGTGCAACTGACAAATACAAAACTGTGCAGAAATTAAGAGTACAAACAAATGGACTATGGATAAAACAACTCACCCTAATGTAATAGTCCCGTCAGTCGTCAATTTTTGGACTGCTTTTCCTCACAACCTCTTGTATATAGCCAAGATATCTGTATTACTATTTTTCTGTGTCTACTATGCCTTGTACATATGCATTTATACAATTCTGTCTTATTTGACAGTCTTTTGCCATTTTTACTACTTATTTAGAATTTATTATTACCATTTATATTTTTCCTTTTTTATAATATATAGCTATTGTGTTCTAATAATTCCCTTGTGGGCCAATAAAGTTTGTCTAAATCACATTTCAGATGATTCAAACTCCAGCTGCACCTGCAAGTCAAATGTATTTACTACTCTTTTTCCATGCAGAGCTGTGCTTGTTGCTCAAGACTATATCTTACATCACATATGGTCTACGGCGTTACTCATCATTTTGCATTTACAGTGCTGGACTCACTCAAGCGGGCAGGTCATATGCAATGCTCTTCTGCCAGACAGCAGTAATGTAGGCAGCATCTAGATGCTATGTGTGACTGCAACAAGGTCTGGGTGGCCAATTTTGAATGGCCTGCAGTCCTTGTGCTTTGAATATGTGGACTGTAGGTTTAGAGGTTGCATTTAATAAAGCTCATCACCCACCTGCTTCCCTCTTCTTGGACTTGATTTTAGGCTCAATGTCGACCAGCAGGGTGTCCAATGGCAGGCTGTCTGGCAGAATAAAATATCGAATATTGTTGCCACGGATACTAAGTGATTCCAGTTGAGTCGGCTCCCGGTTTTTCAGGGTCATTTTGACAGCCTTCAAATGGGTGTTCATACTCACATCAACACCTGAAAATAAGTGGGAAATATCATAAGTATAGGTGAAAAACAAAGGTTAAATCAAATTATATTATCCTGATGAATCAGTAGGTCAGTATGCTTTATGCTGCTTTTATAGCCTCTTAATACTTTTGATGAACATACTATAATGTGATGAGCATACTATAATGTAACCTAAGCCACAAATCGGTGATGCCGGATGAAGTCGTTGGTTTCCAGTGCTTAATTGTTTGTCACTTCGGTAAATAGATCTCAGATAACAGATAATAGCAAATACAACATAATATAGTTTTGGTGTCCCTCAAAGAAGGCACTGAAACCCATTAAAAGTTTTAAAATGTTTTGTCACATGAACCCAGTCTATGGTAATGTGCAGGTTACAGTTTGCCCCCTTTTTTTCTTTTTAACAAATTCTAATTAACAGACTGACTTTTAGTCTATGGTTACACAAATCTATCAAACTTAGAAAAATATTTTTTAAGACGATAATTTGCCTTTACAGACGTTCTACAAACAGCTGTAACGCCAATAATTTAGGTACCGAAAAACTTTAAGGTAGCTTGGCCTATATTTCTCTTTCAGAACTTACCTGTGATGGTGCCATGGACCTGGGTGCCATTTTTAAGCTCAATTGTAACCGTCTCGTGACTGAGTTTCATCAAAAACCTGCAGATTACAAAGAAAACACTTTTATTTATTTAAGACTTAATCATGACCTACTGTGCGCTATCATGAATTGTACATTTGCCATGAAAAGAGACAGAAATGGGAACAGATAGCATTAGCCACCCGATTGCTACTTAGGGAGAACGATGCACCAAAACAAAGACGCCTCGTTCATTCGAAAATGCTGGGGACACTATATATATATAGATTTTTTTTATTTTTTTTTTTGCAAAATGCTGCTTGCTACAGTTTTGTGTAACGTCCATATGAAAGTCTGCCAAAAGAACAACATTTTGCTCCCAACATGTTATGTTAATAAAATCATATCCAGTCCTGGTTAGTTCCCATTCAAGCATTCCCGCCTGATCGGTAAAAATCCAACTCCATCCAAACGCATAGCAAAATCCATCACATTTCTGTGCATCTTACTAAACAATCAGGCTCACCCTAAATGGACTTACCGAACTAGTTTCATAGTGGTGATGGACTAAAGACAAATCCTCCACCGAAAGAGAAAAATTGCGGCTCTCCTGTGGTTCACAGGCCGCTGTTGTTGGGTGTACGTTTCTGTCGCAAAAAAATGACGTAATAAAAAAAAAGCGCCATCCCTTCAGTGCCGCCTGTTGGTAAGGTGTTCGTACTGTCGTATGATAGCAACAAAAAGCCTATTTTTTTGGAATGACTTAACAATATCTAAAAGGCCCTTGATTAATTAACGCTGGTGTTGTATCGACCTCTGCCAAAATTCCTTGAATTACTACAACGGAGTGCGCTACTCACGGAGCAATTTTTTAAGCATCATATTGTTTGTATGTTTTTAGCATCATATCATGCGTTTTAACCAACTGCAGCATGTCCAGTTCAAAGGACACGAGTAAGGGATTGTTGGATTTTTTTGTCTGTTTTTCCCGTATCCTTGGATACTGTGCAAGCTAGCTAGCAAGGCTAGCTTGGTTATTTTAATAGATCCATGAGCTAGCTCATATGGGCTAGCTGAGGAGCTATGATCATTCAATATGCTACAGGCTTTTTACATCATATGTGGCAGACAATCTGGCAGAAAACCTCCAGGAGGAAACACTTAATGGGAATGAACCATTTCATCACCAATTGAAACACTTAGGGGGAGAAAGAGCAAGACCTTTCCTGTTGTGTTCACCTGGTTCCCCCTGGATGCTGGAGCACACAGGGGGACACACAGGCTATTCCACAAGATCTGCTGACCCTATCTGACCGTCCTCCTGTTAATCATTGAGAACCGCAGTGTAAATGTTGCAGTAAAACTTGAATTTCCCTTGGGATCAATAAAGTATTTGTCTGTCTCTCTCTCTCTTCTTTATATGAAAAACAGTTAACCTTTAATAAAGGATATGCTATTTGAAAAACTCAGCAACACTTCAAAAAGTTTAAAGTAAATATGCTTTCACCCTATAGACATAATGTGGCGTAAGGTACCACAAGAGCCGCAAAACTGGATAAAGGAAGACACTTCATACTTCCAGTCCATTTTATTGAGGGTAAACTTTGCACTGACTTTCATTTACAGTATTTATTGGCCACATCAGATGCCTTAAGACCCATAGGGAATGTATCAAGTATGGTCTGCAAGAGTGCAGTTTCTCTGTTGTGTTGGTTGGTTGTAGATTCAGTCAAATGAGCCGTTTGATCTGAGATAAAGTAAATGGCACTGTACCAAATCCCATCAAAACAGTAATCCGTACATCATTCAACATTTGAACATGTTAAGAGCATGCTTAAGTTGATCTGTCCTGTCTGCAGTAACTTGCTTTGGGTCAAGTATCAGCACTTGTATATTTTTTCATTGAGGAAAAAAGATGAAACCTTGAGAGTCCATTACTTCCACACTGGCCCCCTTTAAAACATGCTGTAAACACCTTACTAAATAAACTGCCGTGACACCACTAAACCTTAACACTAGGAATGATCGATGGATTTGTGAAACACTAATAATGTTATATGCCAAAACTGCCTTTGGCCAAGTGTATTACCACTGGCCTTCTTACAGGCAGTGTTGTAAACAGGTAGTTGATAGAAAGTAAACCTTATATGGCAACCCCAGAAACTAAATGATTGATAACACTATTGTACATAAAGGTAAATTTATATTAAAATATATTTCTTGAATAGCTTCCAAGTTTTGTAACATTTGTACGTGATGTTTTCCAGACCAAGAAATGTAAAATGCCTGAATGACATTAATCAATAACTAATAACACAAACTAAAATAAAGGCACACATAATTGTGATGTCACGTGGACATACATCTTGCTATGAAAAATTAAGACAGAGATAAATTAGTGTAAAAGTTCATTCACTGACACTATTAACATTACCAAGAGTAACAGCCAGTAGTGGTAGAAATATCACTATATCCAGGACAGTGTGAAAATGTGTCAGCAGACTTTCTATAGATTATTTAAAAAATTGCTTTGGCTCAATAATTGTTTAATTGACATACATGTTGGCATTGCACAATCTTGAGTATAAACAGAAATACTGCATCAACTGTACTCAAAACAGAGTCAAAAAACATGTAGAGAATAATACACAATATTTCACAGATTGGTTTACAGTAGAGTGCGTGTGAAGTGAGTTTCAAACATCACAAAACAAATTTATATAACTGAGGAAATACTTTTTATTTCCCCAAAATTTTAAACTAAGAGTAGTGTTGTGAAATATAGTTTTGGTTTAAAATTGAGCCAAAGCAATAGTTTTAGTGAAGCACAGAAATCTAAATACTGACGTGGAGTGTGGCACGATGGACCGAACAGGAAGCCTTCATGGAAACACATTCCCTCAGGTGTTGTTTCACATAGACCTGGTCAAAGTAACAGCTCTGAATGTGAGGAGCAGGTCCTCTGGTCCAGTGTTGAGGCACAGAGAAGGGGGAAGGTCCAAACACTTTCAGGCCCTGATTGTACAGTACGCTCAACAGGCTCCAGGAGCTGCACACAGGCTAACAGTGTCAGTGTGTCGCTAACAGAACAATTGTGTTTATGAGGCAAGTTTGGATTTAGCAGGGACAGCACCACAACTTTACCCTGAACTACAAAGATAAATATGGAGAATAAATTATTACAAACAAAACATATGCAGCATTGTATGTGCATGATATCAGTAGCTTTCTCATGTATGTATTAAACTAATCATCTGTATAACTTAACAAAAATGTCAGTTTTTACAACAGACAAAAGCACTTACAAATAAAGTATGACATCATTTGGACAAAGTATGCAGGGGGAGTCCTCTCTAGATTTTACAGTAAAATACATGAACCACTCAGAGGCTTCACTGGGGTTTGTGATCAGTGCTTTTGACATAACTACATCGTCCTGTCTCAGCTTTTGTCAAACGAGGTGCACCTGCTCCTCCCACTCCTCCGGTGAGGGTTCATCCTGTGGGGCAGTGGGACTACAGCTCAGAGGGGGAGGGGGTGTGTGCTCTTCGTCCAGCGACAGCATACCCTCCACACCCCCCTCTGATTCCCTGTGGTCCAGCTCCAGAAAAGGGCTGGCATTACCAGGACCCGGCTCACCCTCCAGGGGCTGCCAGAGCGCCGGAACAGGTGCAGTGTCCCTGGACGCTACGCTCTCCGTCTCTGTGAGGGTGTCTGGAGAGGAGTCAGTCTCTGTGGTGGGAGGGGAGGGAATCAGGGCCAGGCTCTGGGGGTTGTTCTGAGGGTTGATGTTGTTGTTAAACCAGGCCATGATGTTGTCCAACAGCTGGGCACTGGCAGTGGGGTCCAGAGCCTGGAGGCTCTGAGGATCACTGGGGGTGAAAGGGCCCCCCGGGGGAATGACTGGGGAGAGCAGCAGCTCCGGTTCAGGCTCTGGTGAAGGCAGGCACAGCTGGGTGGGTGGCTGGGGCTCTGAGTGAGGGGCAGAGGCAGACTGGCGCTCTGAGCAGTAGGCGCTGTCCGGTTTTGAGACATGTAAGGGCAGGTGGTCTGGGACAGAGGAGGCGAGGAGAGTGGATGTCTGGGCAGAGGGAGCACTGTGCTCAGACTCCAAGTAACCACTAGAGGGGCAATAGTGGAGTTCAGTCAGATTGAGGTGGTCCTGATCAGTTCGAGGGGTGGGGTCACTATGATTTGCCTCCGTAGAGAAAGGAGGCCCACGGAGGGACTGAGAGCACGCCCGCGGCTGCTGTGTGTTCGGGTCATAAGAATGGGAAAGACTGGTCAGTTTTAAGAGGCTGTCTCCCAGCTCTAGCAGCTCTGCACTCAGGGAGGGGGGAGGAGGAGGGAGTGGGATGGAGCTGGGAACAGGGGGCTGCGAGTCGGTCCTGTTGGGGGGCTGAGGAGGGTCCAGGAGAGACAAGGGGAAGGATGAGCCTCTGGGGCCTAAAGTAGCATTTGTAGAAGCACCCAAAGGTGCATCTGTGCTGAGGGAGTGTAGAGCCAGGTCCACCAATTCTCCAGCAGAGGCAGCTCTTCGGTCTGGGGGTCTTTCCTCTAGACCTCTCTCTCTCCGAGTCTCCTGCAGGGACAGCTGGATGGCCAAAAGGATGTTTGGGTCATCTTCATCCAGAGAGCCCAGCACACGCTTGCGCCCTTCACTTCTCTCCAAACCATCTGTTTAGCAAAGGAAAAGTTAGTCTATAATGTGTAGTACAGTAACATTTTATCTGAGGAGTTTTGTGGCTTTTCCAGGCTAAGCATGCCTTGGCTCACCTGTGTTGTCGCTCCTACGGCTGGTCTCTGGAGTGTTGCTGCTGCTTCGGAGGCTGTGCAGACTCAGCATGTCTCCTCTGCGCCGGGGCCGGTGTCTGCGCCGGTACTGGATGTCAGCAAAATCCTGCACACAGTCACCTTGTTACTTTGTAATAACGCAAAGCTCAGCTGAGCTTAATAAATCATGTTTTATACACTCTGGTTTGTACAAAAGTGAATGTGGCTATTGCACCGGCATAGAAAACTGTAAGTGTGCTACCTGTGAATGTCGATCTCTTTGGTCTCCTGCTCCCAAGACTGAGTGCCGACTACCCATCTACACACAAACAATGCAATTAGAGAAATCTGAAAAGGAAAAAAAATCCCTGTGGCTATAATTTCTTACAGCATAATTTACCTCAGGAGAAGCAAAACCCAGGTATTCCCAATCCCATGATGCTCCTGGGTAACTGAGAAAAGTTTAAATCTGTTAAAACTAGGTCCAGTAGGAGTGTATGATTTGTCCATTTATATATAACAACATACTTTCTGCGTGGAGGTTCAGGAGAATCATTTGGAGCCACTCCTCGGGCCACAGATGCCAGAAACTCCTGCCTCTTCTGCTGCACCAGACGTGTTGCACTGACAATCTTATGGCAGGGCGTGCGCAGGTATGGTCGGTTGACTTTCTGAGCCAAGTCCTCCACAACCATCTCCAAATCAGTCTAAAATGTAGGCACTGCATGACCCTGATCTGTCTCCTTACTGAACAGCATGATTAATGGTCGTTACCTGCATGAGCTCAAAGATTTCCTTCTGGGTGCTTCCCTGCTGCAGAAAGAAGCCATACGGATAAGAGCACTTCAACACTCGTCTCGTCTTCAGCAGCTCTGTCACTCCATCTTCTATGAACCTGGTGTCAGGAGGAGTGCCCTCTCCTGCCAATCACAACACCAATCACAACACCAATCACAACACCAATCACAACACAGATCATCTTTATCTTTCTACAAAAGGCTTCAAATGTACTGTCACATGCTCAACAATACCATCAGGTAAATAAGATTGTGATTGCTTACGGCAGATAAAAGCTCTACTCAGTTGCTCCATCTTCTCTTTTGCTGTTTTTAACAGTCTCTGCTCCAACTATTAAATAGAACATTGCTGTTAGGTCTCAAATTACATGATTTTTATTTATGATGGATATTCATAAATAAAGGCCTTACCTTATAGCTGTGTTCATGGTTCTTAAAGCGAGTGTAATAATGCATGAATCGGTCCAGTTCTTGAAAGCTTTTGTGCTTTTTTTCAGCCTGAAACAATGTAACATCATCACATTGGCATGCCAGTAGATATATAAGTATATTTTGTATGTGCATATAGATGGCAGGATTAGGGCCCTCACTTCTACAGTCATCTCCTTGGACTGCTCCTCAAGCTGCTGAATGACTTCATAGCGTGTGCAGCGATAATAGCCTCCTGTGGATGAGCTGTGCTTCTTCCACTCTTCCAGACAAATCCAACAGAAATCATACTTACACTGAAGCAGGCCAAAATAAAGCAACGATTAGACAAAATGTTAATTAGTCGTCATGTTGAAGATTGTTGAAGTGACTTTGATGTACAAACTTTGGCACACTGCATATGGTTGCAGCCCTCATTCTTCTGAATGGGGGACTTGCAGTTGGCACAGGGTTTTGAGTTGGTCAGCAGCCACAGGCAGTTAGCAGCATCTTCAAAAGCCTCACTCACACCTGCGACTACAGAAGATACAGAAAATGTCATTGGCACAGTCACTCAAAAATATTTCCCAGAAGAGGCTGAGATGTATGAACATAGCTAACTAACAATTCACTTTGTCACCTCACTCTGTGTAACTGCTTCTGTCAGGCTAGTCATATTAGTCTTAAAATTTTCAGAATAATTTGCTCTATATAAATCAACATATGAAGACTAATAATGCAACATGTTTGATTGACAGCATTCTATGGCCAGCAGTCTATGACTGAGACTTACGCTCCTCAGGTTTCATTTCAGTGACTTTCTGGAGCCAGTTCCTCCACATCTGACAATCACACGGCTCATGGGCCTCTCCAAGGCATTCCCTGTACAGATACAGGAGATAGCATCAGCCATTAATAATGAACTGTGACTCAAAGTGACTCAGAAAACAAATAAGAAAGGATGCTTTAAAAAAAAAAACCAAAAAAAAGAAAACAAAAAAAAGTATGCTTTAAATCTGTAATTTTATGGGCTGACCCAGCCCCGTTGTATTCTCACATCACACTAATAGATGCCATCTGAATTACTTTTGCCTGATAGTGGTCAGTGTTGGGAGTAACAAAGTAATATGTTACAGTAATGCAACTACTTTTTTCGGGTTAAAAAAAAAAAAAAAGCATTACTACTGAAAATTCGGTAATGAAACGCGACTCCTTTTTCAGTTTGGTGCAATGTTACTTTTCTGTGTACACGAGCCGGTCCCAACCATGGCAGCATAACGCAGTCGGGGTGCACTGAGGACAGCTCCGGCCCCAGGAAGAAGCAAGGTCCTGACGGGAGGAGCTAGTATAGTACGTAGCTGGTGCATTGCTTTGGAGGAAGTGCGCTCAGCAGGGGCCAGCGACACCCAGGGAAAGATCCCTTGAGAGTATCCTCCCTCACTGAATGGGCGTCTCTTGCCCGCCAAGTTGAATCCCCCAGGCAGACTGCTGGACCCCACCCGTTTACCTCTTAACGGATTCTCCTCCTCTTGAAATCTCTCTTCAAAGTTCTTTTCAACTTTCCATTACGGTATTTGTCCACTATCAGTCTCGTGCGGGTGTTTAGCCTTAGATCAAGATTATCACCAAAAAGTTACCAATGTAACAAGTAACGTAAAAAGTTACTTTCCACAGAGGGTAACTAATTCAAGTAAAGGATTACTTTTTAAAGAAGTAATGAGTAATGAGCAAACACTACTTTTTAAAGTTACTTCCTAAACACTAATAGTGGTCCATTTTGGCCAGAACAGAAGGTGATGGGGGAGAGAAAAACAGGTTTCACATTTACCATCTACTGGTAAAATAAATTAATGACAGATTGCATGCGTATTAATTCAACAGAAGGTGATGTACCAGCAAAAGAGGTGCCCTTTGCCACAGTCCACAGCGGGGGACGGCAGCAGGGGGAAGCTGTGTGGATCGTTGTCCCCTGGGCCCGGTCGGGTGAGTCGCACCGCGCGCTCACAGCGAGGCACCGGACACCAGCGGATTGAGGGGTTGTTCTCCACAAAAGCCTAAAACATACATCACTTCAGATTTGCAAACAATTGCGGAAAACTGGTAGATAAAAACAATAGATGTCTACAACTTTAAATGTTACACCTATACTTTTAAGAACACATTCTTTTGGCTTTAATTGCCTTTTAAACAAGCTTTGGATTAGATTTCACATTTTCTAACCTATAATATCTGGATTTGGAAAATACACTTTATAAACAACACTTGGTTTCTAATTAGAAATTTAGGTGTTGGAGCTCCCTCTGCTGTCAGCAACAGGAATGAACAATGAGAAATAAATAAAGTCCTTAGGTCCTGTGAGCACTGTTCTAATAGTCATGTATTCATTGTGAACACAATTTGAGCACAGAACTGGAGATGGCTTATGGACTCAACATTTCAGGAAAAATGCAAACAGAGCATTTCGAGTGCTCAGAGCGAACAATTTTGGATTAATAACATCCAGGTATGTTTTGACAAGGGAATAACAATAACAATAACAAAAACAATTAAAAGGGAAAAAAATGTGTCTTTTGTGTCTTTTAATATTTTACTGTGCAAACCTTTATGTCAAATTGAAGATATCGCTGGTCCATTTCTCTGGACACCACACTCTCAATCACATGCACTGGAACCAACTGATAACACTCATATGCCGGGCAGAAGATATTGTGTGCATCACCTTCTTGTATTTTCACATTGAGAAACCTTAAACATAGGTAATTTTGATGAGTAGACATTACTAAAAACTTTGCATTGGTAATAGTGTATAGACTCACTCTTCCCAACATGCTCTGCAGAATTCATGGCCACAGGACATGTCGACTGGGTCCTCAAAAACCGAGATTGAGCAGAGGCAGATCCCACACTGCAGAGACAAGTAGTCCATAGTGGCATTAAGAAATAACAGCTTGTTTTCAGAAATACAACTTGTTTACTTGTGTTTGTGTTATTCTACTGTCAGGCATCAAATCTCATTTCTCAGTAAGCCACGACAAAGGCTGAGCACACTCTGCCCTGACAAATATTACTGGATTTCTAATTACAAGTGTTGCATGGAAACTGTGGGAGATGGGCTTATACTTCATAACATGACTCAGCTAAAAATGACTACAAAGGAGGCAAAGAAATATTGTGACAGCCACACACTTTGTTTTGGAAATATCCGTTTGTCAAAAAGAAATATTATTCAACTAATGTTGAAAGATGAACTTGAATACATAAATAAATGATGACTACTACCATAGCCAGGCTCTCATCTCCAGGGGTGAGGCAGCTGTCAGTGGGTGAGGTGAGAGTGAGGGTGAGAGGGGAGCGTGGGGTCCTTGGGGTACGTGGAGAGGGCAGAGTATCCCAGGCATTGTACCCGCTCGGAGGTGGAGTGGGCATGGCCACACCAGAGCGCTGGCAGCAGGCTTCAGCATCAGACATCCAGGCCTCCAGGAGCTTCTCCCGATCCCAGTCTGAGATAAACACAAAAGGATGGAAAAGGGCCGCGACTTCTTGGACCTTATGTATATCTCCAAATCAAGCACACCTTCCTGGTACATTAGCCACCATGCAAAATGCAAAGAAAGTCTGTTACATCTTATGCATAACTAGAAAATCAAAGTATAGTTTCACCATCATCAAATCTTAAAGTGCATCTAACAAAGACATCAATTCAGGGTCCAATTTAATGCAGAACAAAATAATGATCCTGACCATGAGCTCGGAGAAGGGCCTCGGCGGTGAACAGAGGGGCTTGAAGCATATCGGCAGTTTCCACAATCAGCATGTCCTTCAACTTACGTAGGTCCTGGAGCTTTAGTCCCTCAAAAGGCTGCAAGGACAAAATGTACTTATTTAGCCTAAGGGCTGTCCCCACAAGACCCAGCCTTAAGTCATTCACCAGTGATCCTTCTGATGTCCTTTACAATGTCATATCTACTTAAATCCAAATAGATTTTAGAGGGACACTCAAAAGAGTACCATGATTAAATGGAAGAAGTATAAAAATAAAGCATAACAAATGAAATGTGGTTAAAGGGGTTAACATGAGACATTGAGAGGATTTGGCTGCAGGTCAAACTGTTATCGGTTGGCAGCAGCTGCAGCTGGAGAGCCGCACTGATGCCTTCACTTCAGGGAAGATTCAGGAAACTGGAGGAAATAAAGCTGAGGAATAGATTTATTCAAATGAAGGGACTTCACAAAACTGGCTTAACCTGCTTTTTCCATAACTGACGTATTATACGTTTAATGAGGTTTGCATAAAGTGCATTGTCAACATCCCTCACACTCCAACAGCAGAACTAACGTGCTGCATAACTAAATAAGTATACACAAATTAGGCAGTATGCCATGGTCTTTCCAGTTGAGTGGGATCATTTGCATTTGCAGCTTCAGTCAGTATAATGTAAATGACTTCAAACATCTACTATTCTCCAAAATCAAGCCACCAGTAAACTCTATGCAATAAGGTCCGGGTTCTCTCACCTCTCTGTAGTGCAGCAGGTTGCCTTCAGGTTGACTGTCTGTGTTTGACTGCTGAGATGAGGACGAGAAAACCATCTGTGACTCCAGGCTGAGAGCCAGGTCTGTGTGGTGGTGCCGCTCGGCATGATCGCACGGAGTCAACTTGTCCTCATCTTCCACAAAAAGGTCTGCCTCATTCTGGATCAGCAGCTATAACAGCGCAAACAAAGCAAGAGACAGGAACATAAGCTATAAGGAGAGGGCAAGTAATCAAAAGAGCACTTATAATTTGGGTTTATTTGTACTGGTCGCACCTCCACACAGCTCCTCATGCCTGCGGCAGCAGCATAGTGCAGGCAGGTGCAGTGATGGTTGTCAGTGGCGTTGACATTGGCCTTTTCATATTGGCTCCCCTCCAGCCTGGCTCCTGTCCAGCTCAGAATCATCTACACAGGGAAACAGACATTTAGATCAACATCAACTTTCAGAACTCAATCAACAGTAGTTTGTTTATCTTAATGGCTGAACCTGGAGGCAGTCAGTGCGCCGCTGCTCGTCTCTCTGGGGTCGAGCAAGTCGTGGTGACAGCGCCCCGTCTGGCAGCAGCAATATCTGTGGGCCTTGGCAAAGCACGTGGAGGCACGTCTCATTGTGCACATTTCGCTTGTTGGGGTTCCCCTCTTTGCTGAACAGGAAAGACCTATACAACAAAGCATAGAAGACAAAATATACTTACTGAAAAGTATAAAGATGGAAGAACATGAAGCATTTCCAGTAAACACATCCAACATAACGGATGGGATTGGTTGGATGTAAACGCACCATTAAACAGTGATGGATGGACATGTCACCCTGGAGACAAGCTCTGGTTGTACTTCTTCTGTGTGTCCTGTTTTTTGTCAAATCTTCCCTTGACTTTTCCTATTGCTTCCCATCATATGAGAATCTCTTCTGCTCACACTCAGGAGTCATTTTACCTCCTCTTCATTTTTCCATGTCATGATTAATTTATGTATTGAATTCAAATTTGTTGAGAAGAAAACATTAGCATATCTGACAATTATCTAATGTAAATGCACAGAAAATCGAAGATAAAATTCTACCACTGCTGGGCTCCTGCTGCTGGATATAGACAATGTTGAATAAGTGCTTCAGTATTTCTACTGCTCTGTTGCTCCTGACCTTCTTCTTCTGTTGGCTCAATCCTCTGCAACCTCCCTTAATGACAGATACTGTCAGTTCACCCGCACTGCAATAATCACTAATTATTCCTCCTTCAGCAACTAAGCCCCTCCATCCAAACACACAACAGAGAATGGATGGCCTTAATATTAACAAAACCTAACTACTTCCTTATACAAAGCCTAGTACTGCACAAGAGCACACAGCTAAAGGGAATGTCCATGCAATTAAAGCTGCCTCTTTTCTATGTTTGTTTAAGGTATTTGTCTTCCTTAAGACAAACAATAGTCTGGGTAGATTTCCTGGCCTACATCCTTGTACGGCACACTAATAGGTCTAACTTGTGATCGCCCAGTTATTCATTCTCATGGGATTTCGGTCCAATCCCAACCCACAGAGATGACTAAAAGGCAGCCAGGGAGTGAATGTGAAACAGATACATGTTAAAAATAATCAGGAAAACAGACTGCATCTCTCTGCCCACACTCATCCTCTGGGGATTTATTTTGTCTGAGATTTCTTGGTTGTTTCTCTTCCAATGCCTCTGTCCACTCGAGTAGTTTGAACAAAGCAGCATTTCCTCAGATGCTTATCAGGAGAAACTTGCTGCCTGTAGCACGCCTCTACAGACCATTACAGGTTGATAGGAAGGGACACAAATAGCACGGCAATTGATTCACAAGCAGACGTGGACTTGCATATTCCCAGCTTGAAGACAAGTGCACACACAGATGCACAGAGCAGCGAGAGGCCCCTCTAATCATGGAAGAAAAGTGCATAGGGAAATGTGTGGGGAGGAGGGAGTCTATTGAGTCAGTGATTCAGCTGTCGTGGTTACAGCCAGTAGTCTGATTATAACTGCGGGGGGCACAGAGACATACTTGAGTCTGTGCATTTTATTATTTTGACCTTTTTATTAAGATATGCGGTGACACCTAGTTTGTTCTACCAGCTGAAGAGTCTTTGAGTATCTTTTCATGAAATATATTTAGTGTATTAATGTACCGTTTCTACACAGAAACATAAGGAAGCATAAGTGAATGGATAGAATAAACTGTATTATGTATTTACAATGATGACCTAATCATCTACTGTCATTTAAGAAGAGAAATAAAAAAAATAAAAATAGGTTACAGCTGCAATTATTCCTTTGCCCTCTAAATCCCATAACAATTTTATCTACATCAAGGACAAGCGTGCTTAGATAGAGCATGAGCTTACGCAGGTATATTACTTTATGTTCACCTGAGTATTCGTGTCATGGCGTGGCGGCAGACGTAATGCAGAGCCGTGTTGTGCTGGTACTGCTCTCCATACGACGCATTGGGGTCCAGGCCATCCCTGAACTGTGGGTTTCCCTCGTACAGCTGCCAGGCCAGAGCCTCGTCCCCGCTCACCAGAGCCTTACGAAACTTGGTAGCTGTGTTGCCCATGGCTTCAAAATGTGCCAAAGGAAGCCTGATGCCCTTTGTGGCAAATGCCGGCCCTCCCGCCTGGCCCTCTGCCTTCCCCCGAACACAGGCCCAAACTTAAAGCAACATGGTTCACTGTGTTCTCCTGCCCTGCGGAAACAAGAGAAGATAATCAAATCAACACTATGAGTAACACAACATGTAGACCAATACAATTAATGGTTTGATACGGACTGATGAACAATGCAACAGCTATTGTCAACTTTATGCATTGGACAACTGCATTTGTAGGTTCTAAAGTTTTGTAAAGCAAGGTTAAACTACCTGCCCTCTATTGTGCTTAGCTGATAAAAAAAATCTAGGCAATGACTAACCAAATGGCACAAAGAGGGGTCATAACAGCCAAATACAGTTTAAAGCCGCACAACTGAATGACTTTAATCACAAAATCAGGTCAATAACATTATTTTTTACAGCTTTAAAGTAAACAAAAACCTAAATAATGAGAGGAAAGAGGAAAGACGTAGACAATATCAATCAAACTGTTTATTGATTAGGAGCTGCGGTATGTTATCTATGAAGAAATGGGTGATAAATGAGCACTGAAGAAAGAACCTGAAAAGACAGGAGATAAGAGAGATAATTATAAAGAGGGTGGACACAAAGGGAAGGTTAATAATATCCACACCACTGAGTTGATGAAAGATATGGTCAGTAAAACCACTGCCGGTTTAAGAGTCACCTGGCTTTTGGGAAAAAATGTGAATACTTGAATAACTTTACAAAGTTTAGAGTCAGGTGATATTTCAAAAATGGAATGTGGTCTGAACAACCTATAACTTTCTCTTTGTTCACAAGAACTGCAATTATGTAGAAAACAGAGTATGAACAGTTATGGACAGTGGCATAATCTAAACAGAAAATTAGGATGGGTTTAACAAATTATAATTATTATTGTTCATTCCATTCTTGATTTGGACTAAAGCAATTTAACTGAAGCATATGCTTTAATTTCTTTCTCAAAAATATGATAATTTTGTCCGTAAGTAGCGATTGTGGTGTTGTTGAAGTAGAACCTTCAAGCCATCTTAAAAATATTTTTACAAATCTAGAGATTATAAACAACACTGTGAACAATGGATGTGTTAACAACATTATTGCAAAGAACACATCGGACCGATTAGTTCAATTCAAAGTTAAATGGTGGGGTAAATTAGTAGTAAATCAAGAAGTTCATGTAGTTCATGGAGATTTTGTAAATAATTTAATTATATATTAAGTGGCAAAAAGTAAATGATCAGTATGTTGTGCACATAAGTTGTATACTATTGCCCTGTATGACACAAACTCTCAACATACAACATCCTTAATGAGTGGAGCCTGTATGGCAGAGCATGGACCGTTGAGGGTATCATTACAGTCTTCATTCTATGGCCATCTGTCTGGCTCACACAAAGGGCCTTTAGTTGGTCTCAAGCTTGTCGGGCCCTGGAACATTTGAATAACATGGCAACCTGCCTCCCCTCCTTTTACTACACAAAGACGAACCAAGACTCAGACGGGTAAACTCACACTGACAGAGCAGAGCTACCAAATCATAGTGAACAGTTACACTGGCTTGTTCTGATATGCCGAGGAGCATGTGAATAATGGTAGGGTGAAAGAGAGGGCTTTGGTTAATAGGTCAGACTGTCTGTTTGGCTCCGTATTTTGTGCACACTTGTTTACTTCCACTTCACTGCTCTCCCAGCCCATCTGAACATCTCTCTAACAAAAAAAGGACAAAAATACAGACCAATAAAAGCCTTTTCTGACATCTGCATCAATTATCAACAATTACCAAAATTGTTGAATACCACACAAAATAAAGTGGTAAGAACACTTTTACCAATTGTTGACTCAGCTAGCCTTAACCCAAATCAAAAACATGCATGTGTTTAAAGTTTAAGAATGGAAAAAATATATTAAATTGGTTCACACAAAGCTGGCCTTCATGCTCACTAGGCAATATGATTATGAAAAGTGACTCACAATCTCGAGCATTGCAGCAAAAACACAAATCTTGTTTGAACTCAAGAACAAGACAGTTTCTGATTAAAAAGGAAAAACATGTAAAACTTTTTTTTTTTTTTTAACTAATAATCAACAATACGTACAGTCTGGCCTGGCAAATAATATTGAGATTCTTTTTTCCACCCTCCTATGTTCAGAGGTTGTTGAAATATTGCTCTAAGTGTTTTATAATCAATCCAGATAATCTGAGAAGTCTTTATGTTTCTAGTTACTATGGTTTATAGTGTTAATGAATTACTTCTACAACTACAAATACATATTTTATAGTCTTACTTGGAGGAAACACTAGGACTATCCAGGGCACAACAGCAAACTCCTTATTTGGCAATAGCCACAAAAAATTACAAATGTCAGTGAAACAAATGCAACTGGACAATACAGTGTGGTACTGCTTGACTGCTTTGAACTGGATCGAAGTATATAGACGTAGTAAGCTCATCAGTTCAAAGACAATAGTACTGTAACTAACATAAGTGAATCAAGTCAGCCCCTCAACTAACAGGTTCTTAAGTGGACATAACTGTTAATAGCAAGGTCAGGTTGGGGTACACTGAGGGGAGAAACTTTATAATAAAGTCCCAAGTACTCTGTACCATGACACCGTTTGGATGATTTTTGCCAAAATTAGCTGGGTCACGGCATATGCGCTAAATATCCAGGTCAGACCTCATGTGGTTATCCTGAAAAAGTGTGTCAGCATGAAACGGAGCACAAAACAAACACCCACTGACTTCTCTGCATGTTCAGTCCATGCGGCCCCACGTAAAGCTTCTTTGTTCAATACACTCCACAAGTCTACAGTAAACTGTCCTATGAAACTCACCCCATTTGTGAAGATATCGTGTGTAATAAGCAATTATCTAAAACATAATACAGGTGAATATAATAAGGGTTCCCTATGAAAGGGTTACCACCCTGGAAAGGCTACCTTCTCGGCTGCCGCTAGCAAACCTCAGATCTATCTATCCTACAGCAGCAGGACAACGCCAAATCTTGCTTTACTTACACGGCTGAATCACTCGTTTATAAGACGTCGCTCGCTTGGAAACCTGTGCGAACAGAGGGCCATATTTTGCTACTGTCATACGCCTCCCCGGGTGCTGTTGCTTTCCCGCTGGAGCATGTTCCCCGTCGCCCGGACCCCAGGTACAGCTCGGGGCGGTGGGGCGAACCTGACTGATCCGCTCAGTGCAGTGTTGTTGTTGCTGCCAAAAAGGAAAGTGGACTGCGCCTGCGCGACCTTTACGTCACGTACAGAGTGTCTTGTGATTGGCTGAGAATGAGCGTACTTTTGCGTTTTACTTCACTTTAATATTATTTAGTATTATTTTATATTTACTTTTTTTCATAGCATAATGCATTATTATATGTGTGTGTGGGATCACTAGGGATGTGAACATGTTAGGCATGCATACTAGCTAGTTAGGTATACATATGATATTTATTTAATTTCAGTAAATAGTATATGCATAACTTACTAAATATATAAATAACACAATTCTATAATTATAAATAAACAGGGATACACCAGAATGATCCAGTTGGAAATATACCCTCGTTTGCTGAAATAAGGACACAGTACCAAATATTACCACAAGAGGCCAATGTTTATTTTCGTTTAGCCCCAGAACTGAAGTCCAACATAACCACCAGACGATGGATACAGGAGCCTCTAATCTTTTTCCTTAGATGGAGTAGTTAGATACAGTTGCATTTGTTTTGCAAACGCAACTGTAGTTTTGCCCATACAAAAAGTCTATGGCCATTAATAATCTGTATCACTTGTAATAGGGCTTCGACCATGAATTGGTGTCTATCTATAGACAATAGATCTTTCTATCTGGTTCTTTGCTATAGGAATTAAGGATGTTTGGGTCCATAGAGTATCTATGTATGAACCTCCAAATTTATTAAAGACATATCAGGGAACATACATGTACACCTTTTCACACTTAACAATCTGTAGGTCACTATGTTTTAAATGAACAGTTTTTAGTTATTTAATTTTTAGACCTAGAATGACTGAAATCAATAGGAAGACCAGATGTTTTTGCACAGTTTCCACTGGCATCACCATACAATAATAGTATAGTGAATGGAGTTGAAATAACGCTGGACCCGGAACTGTGTAGTCACACCTGATCACCAACTGGTTTAAGTTTTCAGTGAGCCTAATGTCAAACAAATGAAGATTTTAAGATGCTAAATACTACATTCAGTATTCATTCAAAAGTATTCTGCTACTATAGAGTGACCCAGCAGCTTTAGTTGTTCCACTGTTCTATTGTTTAATAATTTTTTACCTGTTTGTCCTATTTCTACAAAAATTATGGAACTGGTCTATAACAGATGTTTTTTTGACATTCAATCCCCAGATCTAAAGCCTAATTTTCTCACATGACCTTTACATTAGCCTCATAGTCTGATGCTGACAGATGGTAGTGCTATTAAATTTTAAATATTCTTTTTTGTTTGTTTTGCCATGTCATTTCCCTTGTAGATCAATAATGTTAATCTAAGTCTAATATTGAATCTTGTACTATATGTATTTGGATGTATTTATAGTAGGTCCTAGTAGTTATAGTTATATCATACATTGTGATATCACCAGTCTTTCTATTAATAACTCATACTGTAATTACTCTGTCACAATACATTTTGGTATAATCATTAGAGTCAATCTCAATGTAATAATAGCATTGGCGTGACAACACCTGTCGTAGGTATGCTGTTTGACGTGCGTCTGTCACTCAGTTTAGAATTTTTTTCATACATAACGGCAATTTAAAAAAAAAAAGCAAAGCATTTATAACTCAACTGTTAATAATTCATAGTGTAACAAGTCCCACCCACAACTCTGCACCAAGAACCTTAACTTGTTTAATAAATGAATACATAATGAAATTAATTAAACTAATCTTATAATGATAAGAAAATGCAGATCTGTCTGGCTAATAGAAAATTGTGCAAAAAATTCAAGTTATGTTCAATTTGTTGTCTTTCATATTAACTTCAAGTATGCAGTTTGTTACTGGCATTTAAAAATGTATAAAATATTCTTTAGGTTGGTATATAGTTCCCAAAAACATCTCCTGCTTTTGAATCTAATTCTCACAGTGTGTATATTTAAGTAAACGGTATCCTGATGAAAAGCATAAAAGCATAAATAGACAATGTATCATTAGATACCAGGTGGTAATGGGAAACTTTAGAGCATTCTCATTGGCAAGTCCTATGACCCACACTTTAACACATGCTGTTCAATCATCTGGAGTACAGCGGTAAAATGGATATTAGAGTGTGCACCTTTTCTGACCACACTCTGGTGTTAAACTGACCTTAAAGGCTCAAGGCTCCAGAGAGTCACCTTATACTCAGGTGTGACATTACAGTGTGAGAAAAGCATGCTGGGAAAACTCACCAGACCACAGGACGTGATGGGCCTCAGAGGATACAGAGATATGAGTAACCGAAAACTACAAAAGAAACAAAATAGGAATGAAGACAGGTGAACACATAGACACTTTGTGCTCAAATAAAGCAAATCCAGGTTCATCCAAGCGGTCCAGTTTTAAAACATTAAATCATAGAAAGGCAGTAGAAAATTATGTAAATGTAAAAAGTTATGGTACTTCCCAACCTTCTATGACAAATAAATAATATTAATGATTGTGGTACGCATGACAACAATTTGTCAAACCCAATTTTAACTGGAATCATTTTGTGACATGTTTAAAATATGTTTGTAACCTAACTTCTCAGTGACATACAAATGTTGTTTACATTTAAATAACAATGTGGATGACAAGTTCAGTCTTTAGATTGTTTCTGAAGGTAGTGTCACTTGCACTAACAACGTTTATTTGTGAGCAATAGATCCATCAAATATTCAGTAGACTTAGACACCACAAACCATATTCAAATATTGAGCAGCCAAGGCCTTAATAAATCTGCTAATAAGACTTGTCAGCACAGTGCCTCAAGTCGTGAGCCAGTACTAACCGGGCTTCTATAACTCAAGCCTGGGCCTGTGCACTGTACCTGTAGATGTCTGCCAGGTGACTCAGAGAGGGAGGAGGGTAAGAGAGGCCGATCTAAAGGGAAAACACAGTCATAGAGCGAGGCAGGGAGAGCAAGAGGGTGTGCCAAAAAGCCCTCAGCACATTCCTTGACTCTGCCACACCCTTTGACTGTGCCTCTTTATACCTGGTACTGTTTGTTATTGAAGTATATACATGTAAGCAGACACTTCTTGCACGACTGTCTGGTTTCTTTCAAGTGTGTTTGATATCTTTACAAATATGCAAACATTGAAGTGTGTTTTCATGCAAATCAGTTATAATGTATCTGTGTGAGAGTGGCAAATTTGCATGAGATCACTGAGAACCATTATGAAAAACAAAGAGAAGAGATCAGAAGAGTGTGGCACCTAATAGTTTTAGTGTTTGACAGTAAGAAAATCTGACTTTGATGCAATATATATTGTATATAGAGGCACACCCTTCACTCCATAGCCCTACACACAGTCATATTAAGTGTTTGTTTGGTGATCAGAGGCCACAAAACAAGGAGTGGCCGCCAGATAGACACGTCTCAGGACAAAGGGCGGCCCATAAAAGACTCACAACCAGATTATACTTTTACCTGCACACCTTCTACTCATGTTACTATCACAAAATGGTTTCAGACAAAGTAAACATACATTTAGCACACTTTGTAAAGTGGATATTCACAGTCAGATTCCATTATACAATGCATATGTAGCAATTTAAATGTGTGGGCCATAATGACAAGTATCAACACGAACCTCTGATATACTTAATTCATCGAATCAGTCAGAAGTGACCTTTCTGAGGTATTTCACTCTGCATAATTCCGACAGGGACCTATAACAGGACAGTTGTAAATGAATCATTTTAACAACTTAACCAACTTTTTTCTCTTTCTTTCTTTCTGTCTTTCTTTCTCTTTCTTTTTTTTTACTGAGCCTAGTATTGCTATGTAATAGGCAATTCATTTGCACTTAGCTTTAGCTTTCTTTTCACATGGTTAAAGCTACAAAAGCTAACTTTTAAAATACGCCACTGCTATTGAACTTCCAATGATGTTGTCCCAGTGATGGACGGGTTTGGGAGGAGTCTCACCGCTGGGAAAGCCCTGCCCTGCTCCTTCCTCATTCAGCGCTGGTCCGTCTTGTTCGCGGCGGTGCAGGAGCGGCACCACCCGCCGAGAGAAACTGTCCCGGGCCTGGCAGACGTCTTGTCTTCGCCGGAGTTCGGCTGTACTCCTCCGCTCCGCTGGAAGGGGCTTCAGCCAGTTTGGGGAGACTTGGTGGAGTTACAGTCCGATAAAGGAATGTGAGTCGTGGACGTGAGGAGTCAGCGGAGAAAGACTTTATACAAAGTTTCTGCAACAGTCAGGAGGTAGGCTATACGATCAAACTGCAAACTGCACACGGGGACAATAGATAGGACAGTGACTTCTTTGACCAGCGTTTGGCCCATTTTCATGAATAAAGTATTTTCGCAGAATAATTACTGTAGTATTTTTTGCAGTGCCCTTCATAAAGTTACAAACGTTTTTTGTTTTTTTTTTTTTTTTTCATAAACACTGTTATTCTAGAAACAATGTACCATATTCGCTGGCACCAGTAAATATTTCAGCTTTAGCCCACTTTTTAGTTTCCGAAAAGAAACATTTACTAATAAGAGGGAAATGATAGTAACAGGCGAAAATGCCACATAGTCAGTTTTGTATACCATAGGTATAGCTGTTATTAGAGTCTAAATACCAAGGATATTAACTCTAAATGGGACAAAAACCTCTACTTGCTCAAGTAAACGACTGCTTGGATTGCATTGTGGTGAGCACAGCAGGTCTTTGTTATTTAGGCTAAGCCAAGATTCCAGTAATTGGAGGATTTCAGGTGAGATAATAGACCTTTCCCCAATGATAGAGCTCTTTATGTTCAGTTTGAACTATAGATGTCACCCTATACAACTGAGCCATTTTACCACTATCTTCATTTGGTATGAGTCATTACACAGGAATATAACTCTGCATGTGGCTATAATTCCAAGAAAAGAGTTTGTAGTTCAATTACAAGCTTAAATCTTGGCGTGGACATGGGTTATAACGCAAACATTGTGTTCCATTCAGAACAGATAGTTCAAAGGAGTCTTTGTCAGTCAGAGCGTGTTATTACACAAGTATGTTACAAGTTGTGAGAGACAAGAGAAAAAGTCCACTTTTATAGTTGAATTTTCCACTCAGTACAACCACAGACATTTAGCATCGGAACAGTTGACTGGGGCACCATTTAGACTAGAGGTTTTTCATACTGCACTCCAAAAACATCTAAATCTTGAGGTTTTGGTGGTAGTTCTTTACTGTGGTAAAGTAAATGACCTTGTCCTGTCTTTTGTGTGTTTTTAATACACTACAGACTGACAGTCTGTGCTTTGTTTGTCGTTATCTGTATGTGCCCGTGTTGATCTGTCAAACAGTGCTGAAAGGGCCTGACAGCAGCACCTGATTACAGGCTTGTCCATCCAAACCTGTTTTAAGGCATTCTTGTTTCATTCTATTCACATCAAATTATAACACAAAATAAACCAACCAAGAGGCATGTCCAATGAGTGTTTGTTTAGTGAGGTGTGTGCAGGTCTGTTGTGTGAATTGAGGACTGAAGAAATATACCGAGTGCCTGCCTAATGGTGAATACCTGTATACTCATATAACTGAGCACACACTGAACAAAATATTGCGCTTTGAGTAGCTGCCATTGTTTTTCTTGGAGGTGGTTCGCCTGATGGGGGTCTAGCATTTCAAAGTTTCTTTGTTGGTCATATTCAGGGAGTTTACGTCTTTGTTTGGGGCAATAGAAAGGTTCGTAATTCTAACAGCGGGGAAATGAGAGTGATCTTTATCATCATTAACTGTTGTGAAGACTTTTTTTTTATACACAACCATATACCAGTTCTACAGGTGAGGAAAGTTTTTTTCTCTCCCATCATCTGCTGTTTCCTTTGCAGTGACCCAGAGGTCAGCAAAGCCTCTAACCTCTGTTTTGAGGCACCATATAGGTCACTAACAGGGCTCACATTATCAGGGGTCAGTCTGCTTCTGTTGACGACTTTACGTTGGGTTCATCTTACAAAGAATATATAAAATTAAAAGGCAGCTGCTGTTTATGTACCAGAGGACTTTTCTTTATGGGGTTAAATCAGACAGCTTTCTCAGCACTATTTAGTTCATACCGTTTCAGCTCCAGGCAAAGCTCTTTCAACATGTACTGCACAGGAACATCCTAGATGTGGTGTTTTCAGTTAAACTCAGTGGCATGACCCTGATCAGGAGCTGGGCAAACAGACTATAATAAGCACCAATGAAAAACGTCAGTAGTAAGTAAAACAGAGGCACTTATTTTAATTTGGCATTGGCATACACTGTATTGTTTAGTTTGTGTGGACCAAGGTTAAAATGTTCAGTGCAAAAACCTGGATAAGTTATTTTTTGACCTCATAAGTCACAGATTGACTCCAAACCTTTTTTTTTTCTTTTTTTTACTGTTTCCATAATGATACTTATAAGTGAGAACCAAAATGCACAAGTAAGGAAGTAAGAAACTAGATGAATCACCAGATTGCAGCAAGTTAGCCTCAGGCTAGCCCAAGCTTGGCTTCAATGAGTCATACTGGACCTACGGCTGGGCTATATGACAATAAAATTCCCTAACTCCAAATTCAATTTTGAAAAGTGTGAACATTAAAAGAAGCAGATGGCTTTTGTTACCTTTTTAGGCACTGTAAATATGTTTTATGTACTTGTATCTAGCCTCAGAAAATCATTTGATTCATTATATGAAGTTTTGGGTAACTCAACCCTCAGTATCAGAAAAGAACAGTGCGCAGAATTGTACAGAAAACATATGGCACACACAGGTAGTGTGTGTTGGTATTGTACTTTAGCCTCTCACTCAGAACCTAGGTCACAAAGCTTCATTACTAATTCTGCTGTCAATCAAGCATAGTTTACAACACGGTATGCCTCACCATAGAGACAATGCCAAATTAGCCAGCAATAGTACTAACCAAATTATGCAATGTTTAAAAACAACCTTCATACCAGTTTTAACTTTCTGCTACTAAAACCGGATATCCATTTGTCAAATCATCACAGAATGACCCATAATTGTGCAGTAGTCCCATTAATAATAAATTAAGTAGTGTCCAGTTAACTCATGGGGAAATAGGACAACACTAACCCGGATGGTGAGATACAGTTTCTGTATTTGTTGACATTGTAAACACTTTTTCATTTTCATGTAGTGTTCATTTTGTGCCTGACAAAAGATTATGTCCTACAAAAACAGTTAATTAAACAGAGAGTAGGCACTGTATCATGACATAGTCAAAAGACAGTAGGCCTAGCTACAAACTTTGTAACACCTAGTGCAACAAATTTGTAGTCTTGCTGAAAGGTATCCAACAAGACTACTATTATTACTTTTTTCACAAAGGAACAATAGGAGTTTCTCTTGCTCCTCATTAACAATATATTGTACTTTATCTACACGTTAACTTTCGCCATGCCCATATTCAGTTAATTAAGAACAGCCCTATAATTAATTTAGCCTTGTTTTATCTTGATTTAGTCTGTGAAAGTTTGAAAGTAAATTAAGGCATTTCCTGTTAGTCACTCTAGAAAAGTAAATAATAAATCACACAATAAAATTTTAAAATGTTCATTATGAAAAGTAACCCGGATGGGTTACATTTATGTGAAATAAATGCTTGATAGGAATCATATGTATCAAGCCTCTGGTTCACACAGCGAACCAGTGGACAACCAGTACAAACATTTAACATCTGTAAAGTCATGCCAAAACACATCACATATTTTCCAATTACTAGTAGGTTTTTTTGGACTGTATCTACTTGCCTACACACCAGTAAGACAAGTTTAGTTAGCAGAGTTATGAGAAAACCTGTCTTTGCACCTCCCCATACCTATCACCTATCCCATGCACCACCCTTTTATCCCTCATATATATGTGTGTGTGTGTGTGTTTTATGTGTGTGTGTGTGTGTGTGTATAATTATTATTTTTATACAATCATAAGTAATAAGCACTATTTTGTTGTGTGTAAGAATTAATTTGTTATCAATTTAATTGTAATTGTTAGAAGGTACTACTTAATTTGTATGTATGCATGTAATACAGAATTAATTGAAAGTAATAAATAAATAAGTAAATAAGTAAGTAATAAAAATACAGTACATGAGGGATAAAGGGGTGGTGTGTGGGATAGGTATGGGAGGGTGCAAGAACAGGCTTTTTCAAGTTAATCTTGTGATTTTGTTGCCCAGGTTTTGATACCATCATCCATCACTCCAATCATGGCTCATCGGTCCCAGAGTTCATCAGTGGGTGATAACCCTTTAGATCCAAACTTCCTGCCTCCACACTACCGCGAGGAGTACCGCATTGCTATTGATGCTCTCTTAGAAAATGATGTTCAGGTTAACTGCAGCTATTCCTCTCATTTATGGTCAAATGTTCACTTATTTAGTCGTTGTTAAAATTCGTTTTTTGTTGTCATGCCAGGGCTATTTGGAGTTTCTTCAGACCACAGATGTCCCCAGTTTCTTGGCGCAACCAGAAATTCAACACATCAAGGGCACAAGCCAAGGCCCAAGCCACAGTACCAGTGTGACTGACTTAGCACTCACATATCACGACAAAGGATTTGAAGCTGATGGCTCCTCAGACACCTATTGGCCTATGCAGTCAGACTTGGCAGCACCTGGACTGGATCTGGGCTGGCCTCACCCTCAACATAGTTTTATTGGGCCAACAGAAGTCACCACTCTGGTCAACCCTTCAGACCCTGATATGCCAAGCATCAAGGAACAAGCTCGAAGACTTATCAAAAATGCTCATCAAGTATGTCCTAAGTACCTATATTAACAGGATTTCTGTGTCAATATTTTGTTAAAATTGACAATCATTTACAATGAATGTGAATACATACTATCTAATAAGTATGGTTCTCACAACAGATGTAGTGTGGATAAACCTACTCACTATCAATTAGACACCAGAGGTTATTGATTGTTATAATAACATATAATCATTCCAAAAGTTTGCTTTCATAAAACTGAACACATACTTTGGGCCTGGTAATATTGCTTTAATGCAGCTTCGTCATGCTGTCAATCAATCGGTTAATTGTGATCATACTTCCCACAATAAAATTAAATGTGAAATTGTTACATCCCTTCACTAGACACTACTATCTAATTTCAGATATATTTATTTACATATGAAAATTAATTCATTTGTATTTTTAATATAAGTGTTTTTCTCCTTTGTTTTTTCTAGGTTATTGCAGTTGTGATGGATATGTTTACAGACATTGATATATTTAGTGACCTTTTAGATGCAGCAGCTAGACATGTTCCTGTTTACATTCTCCTTGATGAGCAGGATGCCCCCCATTTTGTCTCTATGGTTAATAACTGCAAAGTAAACTTGGAATTCATTCCTGTAAGTTTTTATATTATCTTGACTTATACATAAACATTGCAATGTGTGTTAATTCCAATACAAAACTTTCATCTACTATTTTTTAACAGATGATGCGAGTCAGGACTGTTGCAGGGATAACATACTACTCCCGTACTGGAAAAACCTTTAAAGGACAGGTGAAAGACCGCTTTTTACTTGTGGATTGCCGAGCTGTACTTTGTGGAAACTACAGGTATGTACAATTATACTTGAGGCTTACAATGCAGCAAAAATGTTAATTATAGTTGTTTTCTGTCAACTTTAGTTTCATGTGGTCCTATGAGAAGATCCATCGCAGCATCGCCCACCTCTTTCTTGGAGAACTTGTAACAACATTTGATGAGGAGTTTCGTATCCTGTTTGCTCAGTCAGAGCCTTTAGTGGTGGACCCATCATCAGATTCACTTATGTTATCTGACTGTAGCAGCACTGGAAACTTCTTAAGCCACCAATTTGGATTAAAAAGGACTCAGTCTTTAAGAAACCCCATAGGGTTCCGCAGGCAGCCTGAGCTTCCCCCTGCATTTCCCTATGGGGACACTGATCGTAACCTTGCAATCCCCTTCCGGAGAAATGACCCCTTCCGTCACACCGTTGAACCTGGTCCAGGAATAACAATAGGGAAATATTCCCAGCAACAATTTCGCCTGCAGCAGTCCTTTCTGGAACAAGGAAGGTCCATAGTATCCAGGCAGTTGGAGATGGGAACCAGTGTTTTTAAGAGGCACAGTTATGCAGAGGGAACGCAAGAAAATTACACATCCTCCAGACAATTTATGAAGCACAGAGTTATGAACAATTTGGATGAGACAGACTTACACAGGTTGGATCAAACTATCTTTACCTAACTTATTTTAAATGAATGTTCAAATCAGTGCATAGTATACCATTATTTTACTAATACTACAATCTGTGTCTTACAGGGAGCAGATCATTTCAAGCCAATTCTACAGTGATGGTCCTGGGCCTGGTTCTGGCCAAGGACACTATGACAGACTTAGAGGCAGGCCTCCACAGCTTGCTATTGACCAACACTCAGAGTCAAGCTTTCGCTCTGACTTAGAGCCCCAACCAGGGAACTACAGCCAGGACTACTTTTCATCAGAGGATCTTGGAGGCCCTGATGGGCACAATGCACCTCCTTTGGCTGGGAGATATGAAGGAAGTTCATCCAATAAGAGACCAACTATAGGCCATGCATATGCTTGTCAGAGCTCACCAACACATTTACACCAACCTGACAAGAAACAGTATCTAAAACAATCTGAACAGGACAAAGACCAAGACCCAGATGCTAAGCAAGGCATGAGAAGTTGGAGAATCCATTCATACCTGAGCACATATGAGGATGGGGGTGAAGAAGGAATAAACCAGCCAATGGGTCCTGATGCGTTTGAAGATCTTCCACCATCTCAACAGCTTATGACAACTGAGACCTCTGGTCCTCGCTTTGGATTTAAGGAACCACCTAGTGTTCCCATTAAGCCAGAAATTCCAAGACCACGTTTTGGAAAACCTATTTTACCCGATAGCACAAAAGACACTGTCAAAACAACTAAGGATTTACTTCCTTCTGTGAGTGAACTGAAGCCATATGTCTTTGAACGAGAAATAGAGCGAGGATCAACAAAAGAAATGGGAGTGGATATTGAGGTAAAAGAGGCTCCAGAGCTTTTGTTGTCAAAGCATGAATCTTTTCGTTCTCGTATAAACCCTCTCCTTCAACGGAGCTCCCGTCTGCGCTCCTCACTTATATTTTCATCTTCAAAAGCAGAGATGCATGCTGGAAGTCTTGGTCTTAAGCCTGCAACAGAGCAGGATGAAGAATTGGACACAATTCGCACCTCCTCAATAGTAGCCCAGATTTTAGAAAAAAGAAGAAATCGTGAGCCTTTTGAGTGGAGAAAGAAACCGGAAGAGAAAGGACCAGATAATGAGACGGAAAGTAAGGATAAACAATTAAACAACAATGAAATAGCACAAGAAAATCCAGTACAAATGACACACAAAAAAACAAAAGATGAGACTCATCAACCTGTAGAAGAGGCAGAAATGAGATCAACAATGGAGACTGAACCTACCATTGATGATCTTAAACCAGAGCATACATCATTTTTGAATATGAATGACCCAGCCAATCGGCTTCAGTACTTCAATGATTTGGCTGCCAAGAGAAAAGCTTCAAAAATGGATTCTGACTCGTCATTAAAAGTTCCAGAGCCAGTCGAAAAAAAGCCAGACATTGTGGACAAACCTCTCCATTCTACCACAGCATTAAAGACCCCCATTCCTTCTGTCCCATCTGCAGACGCTGAACCAAAGAAGCTTGACATATCTTCAAGACTTGCGGAGTTGACACGTAGATCTTCATTTAGTTCATCAAAGCCACCAGTAATCTCTGCTAAACCACCTACTTACCAAAAGCACACAGATACGTCTCAAGCACCCAAAGAAGAGAATACGTCTGAGGGTCAAAAGAAAGACATATTTAAATCACTAAAACCTCTTCCTTCACCAAAAATCTTTAAGAGAGATCCATTGAAACTCAAAGGATTGAATCCTCGTCGTATCTCAGCTGGTGATGAGTTATTGACAACTGATGCTACAGATGCAGAAAAAAGTGAACTAAAAAAGATTCGCTCTCATAGCTCTTCAACGCTCCCCCGTGATGAATCTAAGGACGGACTCAAAAAAGTTATGGGATCCAATACTTCAATTAATACCCTAGGGGAAGGAAAGGGTGAAGGCAAACCGCTTGATTTCCTTAAAAAGCAGACTCAGAGGCTAAAGGGAATTTTAGGACCCAAAGATAAAGACAGAAAATTGTCTGTAGATGACAGAGCCATGGCTACAGTACCAGAAATATCAGACCCAGGGAAAAAGTTTAACAAAGACTCGACTTCTTCTAATAATGCTGCTGCTACATCACTTGCTACAACTACTGAACGGACTACAAGTATTAATAAGTCTAACACTGGTCCTACAGGAGCCTCTAGATACCAAGCACCTGGAAGCTCAGTGCTTTCCAGCAGCAACCTACGAGATGACACAAAAGTAATTTTAGAGCAGATTTCAGCAAACAGCCAAAAGAATCGCCAGGAGCGGGGAGAAGAGTCAGGAGGAGACAGTGACAGTGCTGACAAAGGGCTGGAAAAACAGGGCTCCCTCAGACGAAACCGTTTTCTGAGACCACAGAGCAACAACCAGGAGCGGGAAGGCTTACTGAAGAGAATAGAAAGCTTGAGGAAGGAGAAGAAGGTCTACAGCCGCTTTGAGGTAGTCTATCACAGCAAAGAGGATGTTTGCAATGTTGAAGGGAAAGATATGTGATTAAATAGTAAAAATGTGTAGTGAAAAGCTTTTCAGTGAAAGACCGATGAGAAGTTTCTTAATATGTACATAGAAAACTATTTATAACAGGATGCTCAGCAGGGCTGAGTAAACAATAGACATCCTTTTAACCCTAGTTATAAATGTATGAATTTAGGAGGCTCGATTAGGATGGAGAAAAAAATAAATAAAATGAGATGTTTCAATCTGTATGAAAACAATGAGATAATAAATTCTTGTAGTACATTTGATGCTTATTATTTCAATGTACTTTTTATGTCTTATGTAATGAATGAAGAAATTGTGTAATTTTAATTCAGACATCTTGAAAAAACTGAATCAGTACATGAACATTGCAATCTCACTGTTGAATTCACAAATATTCCTGTTGTTCTATTAACAGATGGGGAATAACCTGGGATAACGAAAGATGGAAGAACGACCTCTTTTTGGGAAGTATTAATGCATGATGATCAAAATGACCCATTGCCCATTTGTGCCAACGACAATCTCAAAGTACCTCTTTGGCTTGGCAGCCAATCGTGGATATTTATAAAAGTACACTTGAACAGACTGCTCTTTAAAAACTATAGTCAGTTAGAATGTGCCTATTTGTACATTTACCTTTAATGACAAATGATTAAAACAATGCATGGCACTGTGCCATTAGACCAGATGCACAATGGCAAAATACATCTAGTATAGCAAAAAAAGGTTGATTAGAGGATTACGCAGAGTACATCTAGTAAAGCTAGTAACATACATGCATGAAGGTCAAAATCTGGATGTATAACCAGTGGAATATATTTTACTAAAATCAGGTGAGTCAGGAGTTGGTGATTTATAAATTAAGATTGTAGGTCTATCAGGAAAAGCATTACTGTTGATATAAATATGTAAATAAAGCAGCAATAGATGTTTTTTCATGACTGAAAATGTATCATCTTTCTCGTTACAGTAATAATATGATAAAATTATACAGTATATAGTATACACTTCTTAGTCCCATAGAGTAATGCATTAATTTGTTGCTTTAGTTTTTATGATGCTGCTGCCGTTTTTGTTTTATAAATTGTGGCTGTTTTGTGCTTTGTTATAAAAGATTATGAGTGGCGATCGAATTGTTGAGGGAAAATGTTTATTTAAGATTGCACCAAAAACATCTTAAGGGAAAGTATTATGAAAAGAACATAATTCCCAAGATGCCATCAACATGCCTTATCTTCTTTGTACCTCAGTGAGTGTTTTTTTTTAATATATAATGTTCTAAGTGTTACTCTGTAAGGAGAAAAACATTTATTAAAAAACTAGTCAACAGAATGTTTTGTGTCTGAGTACACAACACGTTTCATGAGTAAATCCTTAATTTTATTTTTTATGCTTCCACAATGAAATTATATAAAATTTGATGTATATATTTAAATACATATTTTTGCCAAATTAAGTACATCACATGTAATAAAACTGTTCCAATGTCACAACAAATACTAATTCATGTACAAACTACTGTTCTAATAAAACCTTTGGTTTTGTTCATAAACTGGGCTACATGTTCACAGCCCTATTCTTCTTGTACTACAACAGACTGAGGGTATAGTTTCTCCTGCTTCTGTTTTTCTATCTGTTCTCCCAATGAGTTTACCTGGGTTGCCTTCAGTTTCTCTAAAATTATAAAAACAATACAATAAGATTTGATATAGCAATGTTCTGTGGATGTAATAAATTAGGAACACTGGTACTTACCAGCATTTGACAGTTGACTTTTTGCATTCTCAGCATTTTCTATTTCAGATGGAATTCGGTCTAGCATCTGTTTTAAGAAAACATGCTATTAAAATAGCACCCATATTATACTATATATCATAATACAAGTAAGACATACAAAAACAGAATACAGGTTCTTTTGCTGCTCAATCAACTGGTACAGATGGTTTTCAAATTTCATTCTGTAAAACAAGAGAAAGCTTTTTTTAAAACCAACGGTAAATATGCATATGTATAGAGCTAAACAGTTTTACCGCAGCTTCCGATGCTTCATCTTGATGGCCTCAATTTCACCGTTGTATTGCTCTGACAGATCTTCAGTTGACTTATTATGCTTCAACTGTCTGCAAATGGTAACAAAATGCTTAAAATTTTTTTAACTCACATTCACTTTAACACAACCGCTTACTGCCCCCTGCTGGATAACAAGATAAAGCACAAGATGTGGATCTAATAGTTTGGAACTGACCTGGCAAAGTCCTGCTCTGACTCTTCACACAGATACTGTAGCTTCTGGCACAATTCTACAGGAAACGGTTATGGTAAACACATATATTTTCAAAACACACACAAACACACACACACA
>KN512112.1:16343-35925 GCA_000787155.1 Scartelaos histophorus | reverse complement strand
GCAGGAAACCTCTAGTCACATGGTTCAACAACTGACCTCCAGTGACCACCCACTTCTGAGAGGTTTGATCTCCTTCCAAAAGCCAAGGTGTGCCAAAGCAGTTTCTCCCAGAGGCCATTAGGAAACCACATTTTCTGCAATAACTCACTTTCCTTCACAAGTACATTAAACTGTTCAATATGTACGGCACTTTATTGACTAGGGTTTGTCTTTATGATGTTTTCATATGCATTTATAAAATCATTTGGTCCCATATCATGTCTTGTGTATTAGGGCTAAACAATTAATTAAAATATAAAATACATAATAATTGCAATTTAAATGGCTGTAATTAGCAAATGACAAACACAGCAAATTATTTAAGCGATAGAATCAGTAGAGAACTTTCCTGTCTCTCTGCATAGTAGTACTTATAAAACTTGCTTACCCTGTTGTTTAAATTAGAGCTTCGAGATATGACGATACAAATTCAATTGTAATCTGATCCACTATATGACAACACAAACATATCATATAGTGCTTCTCTATTTAATGCAGCAAACACAACTCCTATTGGCCAGTTCAAGTCTCTTAGTGAGTGACAGGTGGACTTAACCAAAAGAACCAGATGATTTTTTTTTTTAGTTATTAAGGCCAATATAAGAAGACTGACTATAAGGTATACTATCTTGCTTAATCCTGTGCTTTTATCAAATGGTTATTTATAAAACCACTTTGTCCCATATCTTACATCATCAGAGACACTTCTAAGCCTTCTGTTTGCATTTCTGTGTCTGTTATGGAGGAATACCAGGCTCTCCCAGGAAAAGGCTGATTCCACATGCTGTTGCTAATGGGCTAATCTCTTTCCTGTGTTTGCATCCAGGGGGGGTGGTTGACAAGGATTTGCGGCACTACCTCAACCTGCGCTTCTCTAAGGGCTCTGTGGACCACGACCACCAGCAGATCATCCGAGACAACCTGTACCTCCGCACCGTCCCCTGTGAGTACCACCCACACTTTTACATTACAACAAGGCAGTATGTGCTGTTTTTTTATCTGCTCTTCATTCATATTTATGGTTAGGAAAGTAAATATATTCCAATAAAAACGGCTGAAACAGTGGTTTTTAAAAATGACTTTTCTGATTTGTCAGAAAAGCCATTTTCAGATTGCCCAGTTTATAATTGATGTCACAACCTTAGACAAACAAACCTGGACATGGCATGCAATCTCCATTTAAACATGAGACATAGCAGGTTTGTTTTAGCACCTGTTTATCTAAGGGAGTATCCCATAAAACTTTAAGATGTAATGTCACAACCTATTTTCAGCAACGGTGAACAGTGCTACTTGGTTTTGGTTTTAGTTTAAAGGTCTTGTACCTGACTGTAACAGAACTGAAGAATATCAAAAATCCATTTAAAAGGATTTTTGTATCGATAACTTACCTTGTACCTTATTATTAAAGTATAAGGTAAGTATACCTTAATAATAACTTGTCAGTGACTTGTCAGGGTTCAGTGTAAGTGTCAGAATTTACTGTTTTTCACAGTTTTTGTTTTCTCCTTTAAACTTAGATTTGTAGACCTGTTTTTTGTAGCCCTAGAGTATTCCTGATTTTGTTAAAAGGTTTAGAATCTCTGAGATACATTTAGTAATACTAATAACAATGCATTAGTCTTATATAGCACTTTTCCGGACGCTCAAAGTTGGCACCTGGTATTCCCAGAGGTCTCTCATCCAAGTAGTAACCAGGCCCCACCTTGCTTAGTTTCTGAGATCAGATGAGATCAGGCTTTGATGTGAAAATTTGGCTTGGAGAAGAAGGAAGAACAAATTTTCAAGAAATGTTAAAAAATGTATTAAAAAAGTATAATTATTTAAAATTCATTTGTTTAACATGCTGTATCAGTAGATGATGCATTTGGATCTGAGAGATTTAATAGAGATAGCATATGCTGTTTGTGCTGGGTAGGCATGGTGGTAGACAACTCAGCTAAACAAAAGCCTCTCCCTGTAACTGGGTATGTTACTAGCGATTATACTGCATTTCCCCGTCCTCTGCCTTTGATTATAAAATGGACCCTTGTGTAAATTCCAATTCTATAGCATATGAATGGCTTGCTTATCATTTTGTGTCAATTTATGCTATTTAACTGGTAGCTCCCAAACAGTTTGAGGAGCAAGCTTACCTTTAGGCGCAGATGTTTCTTAGCAACGACAGTATTGTAAACAGGATTGACAGTAATGTAAAAATGGAAATGGTTGTGGATGCATTCCAAAATATTTTTTTTATTTTGTAAGAATTGTCCCTTTACAAAATACGCATGGAAAATGTAATACAACTCCATTAAAAAAAAATTGTATAGTACTTTCCAGCCATCATTTACTCTTACCCTGTCATACATTCCCACCTCATCTCTCCATGTCTCACATCTATTGCTCTTTCTTCCCCGTCAATCGTTCGGTTACTGCGCTCTCAGCCTGAGGTTTCCACGGCAACCACCCTCTTGTCTCCGAGCCCCCTTTCACCCCTCCTTCCCCTTCCGCTCAATCTTGCCATGCACCGCGGACGTCATATATGATAACGCCATCATGTTTGCACCATTTGAAGAAGCTATTTACACGCTGGACACATAGAACGGTACAATCCCCCAGGGCTGGCTGTCTGTGCTCTCAGCCTCTTGGCCCATTGCACGGTGAGAGGGGTGTACGAGGAAGGGAGGGGTTGTCATCCGGGTGATTGACATACATAGCTCCGCCTCTTGTCAATACTAAAGCATGTCGTGAATCAGCTTCTCTGAAGAGTGGCAAGGCTTTTTCCCATTGACTGCTCCGCCGTGTGTGCTCTGACGCGCTGTTTGTTCAAAGGCTTTATTTCAGCCTGACACGCTCCAGCATACTCCCCTAATAACCCCACATGTGAGCTCTGCTGTGCCAGAGACAGAGGTGAGAATGGCCTTTTTTATCTGCAGACATTAAGGCAGAACAAACTGGCAACTGCTCGACAACACAAGAAAATTGCACAGTTTAAGATCCAGGTGGCGTCATAAATTTGATGAACATCGTGACATGAGAGTGTTGTGAAAGCGTATGGTTAATGGTTTTAGGGTTGAAAATGAAGGCAATATCAAGAATGCATTTACTTTCTCTATAGTGATGTTATTCTATTACTGTGCAGTTTTCCTGAATAGAGATTGTGTTATTGTAGAAAAATAGTCAAAATTAAAGGGTATCTGGTCCCAATGTTGTGTTTTTGCTGTAAAATAGATTGAGGGAAAGTGCTGTTCTTGCTATAACCATTTTATGTAATATTACCGGAAAAGTCATATCCTGTGTGTCAGCGTCCCTCAGGTTTAACACTTCAGCCCCTGCTACATAAATGGCTCTAGCAGCTACTTAGCCTGGGGCTCCACTGAGAAACACAGGTGAGATGCATAATCTAATTTGGAGAGATTCAAGGGAAAAAAAGATCAAGTCAATTCCAGTTCACATGGTTTGTATAAGCACTGAAGTGCTATTTAAAGCATTCTTAAATGTGTATTGGTTTGGGTAAAGATTTGGTTTAAAAAGATAATTGTATAGCTCTAATCCAGACAATAGTGGGGTAGAGCTGAGTGCTGAAACAATTAGTCTAAGTTTAGTGGAAGTATCAACTTTTAAAACTTGGAGAAGTATTAGCTGGATAACACGTTATCCCAAGAAATGTAAGTTGGAGAAGTGTAAAGACATACAACCTTGAAATGAACTTAAACAGGAACATGACTTGAACATGCATGAATAAAACAACATTATTTCAGGGTTAAGTGATTTTTAAGTAATTTATTTTTAGATTTTTTTTCCCAGGCTCTTCTGGCCAGTGGTGCCTGTACAGAGTGCTGTGGTGCTGGGGTAAAGGTGCAGTGACAGCTTGGTGATATGCTCTGGATCAGGTTCAACACTGCAGGCTCTAGCGCTGCCATGGAGGCCCAGTGTATCACCAGTGACCATGCTGCAGTTAGGCCTATGGAAAGCCACATATACTGTATAATCTGAATGTCAGTCATGTGTAAACACAGACTGAGGTGAATTATTCATTTTGATTATATCACCATTGGAAAGAGAAAAGGTATTTAAAGGTGCACTGTGTAACTTTTCTGGTGAAGGGTCCACCACCTGTTTCTCTTCGTGTCTTTCTCAAAAATACCACACATCCACACAAAACATATATCACTTCTGTCAGCAGGTCAGCTTCTCCACATATCTGACCTGGTGATGTGGTCTGCTTGTGTCCATATAGTTAAATTAAATGGGATACTGTGGAACATTTCAGGAAAAAAGAACCTAGAGTCGAGCAGGTTACAGGCCCTCTATCAGAAAATTTACACAGAATGCCAATAAGATAATTATTTTTGAAATCAAACCCTTTATATTGTGAAGATAGGCTGCTCTTTTAAATGTATTGCTCATTATTTTGCATTGCTGATGTGGAATTTGACTATATAATGATTAATCCTATTCACAAATGCACAAAGTGAGACGTATTTATCTTCCATTTATTCAATTACAAAGATTTATATTGCTAAAAGTAGATGGCCTCACCTGCTTGTCTCCATGGAGATAGACAGATTTAATGCCATATTGTGCAAAGCAATGCTTCACCACAGTGGCAGGCTCTCTTCCAGAAAAGTGCTCCTTTAATTCTTACTTTGATGGTTGGTATTTAGTGTGCCTGATTATGAGATGACAGAAGTGGGTATTTGGCAATGGACTTGTTGCACTAGAGAAAATGGAGCACTTCTTGGACTTTGATTTGATTTTTATAAGAACTAAGCCACAGTGGACTATGGACTATATTAGCTGGTAAATTGGACAATGGGACAATGGCGGGTTGATGTTGCGTGGGCAGGTGGTGTGGTGGTTGGTTAGGGCTGCTGATTGGAAGTAGGGATGTGTGATATTCCAAAAATGTATGTTTTCTTGGAGCCAGATCACGATTTCTATTTTATCACAGTTCATCGAATCTAAAAGTATACTTTAACTTTATATTGCCTTATAGAGATAAATTCTTCTTCATACTTCATTGTGATTTAAATCTACATGTATTACTCAGAATATTGAAGCTAACCAGTAGGAGGAATGGATGAGGGTAGTGTCTATGTTTGAGCATAGAGTTACATTCAAGACCACGAATTTACCAAAATCAGATCATTACAGAAATGAGCTCACAATTCGATCATCATATCGCCCAGTGAGGCCTAAGAGGAACGTGGGAGTGAACATGCAATAAAATGTTACTCTCAAAGTATTTGGACTAGTCTGAGAGATTATTGACAATGACACAGCAGTTACAAGCAGCTTTGATGGGAGCACGAGTAGCCTTTGCCTTCTGGTCTAGTGCTGGTTGAGCTCCTGCTTCTCTCCCTGGGTCTGTACTCCAGTCCCTGGGTCTACGCAACTCTGGGCCCGGCCTGTCACTGCGATCACGTCACTTTGATGAGCAGACGCCACTCCATATCACCACTGTGTGTCCCATCCAAGGACAGGCAGAGGCCCAGGGCTCACTTCACTGCACGCTTATAAAACTTAGCCAAAATAACACCATCAAGGGGCAGGGACAAAATATTTGGGACAGCATGCTTTGGGATGGGTAAAGAAAAGATTTACCATACAGGATGTTGTTGATTATTATATATTTGGGCTGTGCCTAAATGGAAGCATAGACAGACTTGAATGGACAATACCCTTTACATACTTATGTTATAGTGCCACTTGTCTATTCTCCAACTCTCGGGCTACTGAATTATTTCTACAAAAAATATAAACAACAAATAACATAATATAACATAGCATAACATGTCAGTGAAATTTTCAATATTGGTTTGACAACGATATCCCTCTGATATCACTATACTCCTATTAAAGCAGATATATCGTCTATCCCTAACTTATACAGAGTCATTGAACAGTCTCATGATTGACTGTGCAGTACGGGGAACCTCTGGACCCAGCCTTTATGTTGTAGGTGAAATGATGGTTAAGAGCAGATGATGTGTGGATGGAGAAGGCTGGGCAGGCTGCAGTGTGTGGAGGACTGGACGTGCACCGAATGTGCCGAGGAGCCTCGTAAGTCATTCCCCAGAGAATCACACCCCCCCCTCTCCATGCATCAGTATAAGGCAGCATGACTATAAATAGCTCCAGCAGTAAGTGGCACGTTTCTGCGCTCACATTGCCTATAAATACATGCAGCTTCTGTCACTTCACATCCGCTCTCCTCCAGCTCTCCTCAGGCTCCCCCCTCCCCTCCATCAGGGAATCCACCCCAGGAGACTGCACAGGGGGGTAGGCTTGGTGATGAGTAAAGGCAGGGTCAGTGCAGTGCTTGCAGTGTGCCAGAGGTACCCAAGCTTATGATGCTATAGAAAAGATTTGTATTTATGAAGATGGAAGTGATTTATGGAAATGGTGATGTGATTGTTATGGCATTATACAATTTTTAGTTTATGCGTTTGACACTAAAAAAGCATTCTTAACTAAACTGAAAAGCATTCTGAGCAGAGAGGTTTGTTATATACTTTGCATTATAAACTAATTAAATACAAACTGTTATTTCCCAGTGGAACCAAGAGTAATTAATTAAGTTTGATAAAATCTCCTTTGGCCTTTATCATGATATTACTACTAAAGGGTAATGTGTTATTAATCATTTTAATGTTTGCATTTTGGCACGCATTAATCCAGCTTTGTCAGTTCCGCTATCAATACTTTGACCTAAAGTATCTCCAGATACTCTATTTTAATTGATACCAGTGTAGGGACAGTATGGCCCTTATTTCTTTATAACACTTGAAACACTAGTTTGTAATTAGTAAAAACAAAATACTGTGTGAGTGTGTTTGTACGGTATATGATAAAAACTCCAGTAAAAACTCCATTTTAATTGGGAAAACTGTAGAAAAAAAGAGGCTGATGTATTTGAAGACATCATGGTTATATTATCAAAGCTGTTGGAAAAATGTGGGTACTTCTACTACTAGTACTGTAACTACTATAAAGTTATTTGCTGTTAACACTCAGACCTATTTAGCAACTTTGTATGGGTTTAACAATGGGTTGACAAAATTGCATTAGCATTTTGTCTTCACAGTTCGTGCAATTATGCAGATTTTTAAAGCTAAGATTTGGCTTCTGTTCCATTGTTTTCATTGAAGAACAAAAAATAATTAACATTTCACAATAGTCTCTCAGTCAGACAGTGCGTGTCCTCCCTGCGCAGTCATTAGCAGCTTCACACTTGGACTTTTTGTATCAGACAACATGGCCACCAGTGTCGCCATAACACCGCTCATTTTATGGCTAATGTGTACTCGGATGCACCCCTGACTAAAAATACTCAGGAACAAAATCCGCACCTTCAAGTGAACACTGCGCCTGTTCCAGTCTCTCCCACAGCCATCTGTGGAGTGCTTGAAGAACATGTACATTCTATAATTGTTTAATGTCATTTAGGAGACTGCAGCTTCTTGTAAATATGGGCACAAAATTATAAATATTTTTTGTCTAGTTAAGAATTTCTCTTCCATTTTCCTTCTTTGATTATACCTTAAACACATATGCCATTTTTTCTTCATAGGACTATTACAATCAATGTACAAAAGCACGGGGGCTAAATTTAGCCAAATGATGGTTTCTATCAGAGGCATAAACTTATATAATACATTGGTAGAGCACATCAGAAACTGTGACAACTTCCTTCAACAACCTTCAAAACAGCAACCTTCCAAAAAGTTCTTAAAATTGGTTGTTGATGAAATAAAATGAAATGAAAAATTGGTCTCTTTCAACTTACTTCTTATGCTTTTAATGTTAATTGACTATTTTCATTTTCTTTGTAAGGGCTCAGATGTGTTGTCATGTTATGGGTGTTGTCTTTTTGGCTTAGTGTTAGGGTAAGTAATATTTTTACCTGGTTTGAAATTAATTAATGAAATTTAGCTACTCAGGAATATTTGTGTTGAAGCTGCTTGCTGAGAAAAAAATAAAGTAATCAAATTAAATCACGCCAGTAATGGTCTTTTTATAGAAAAAAAAAAAAAAAAAATGCCTGTTTTTATTTCTGTTTTCTCTCAAATGTTAGTGCTGATCTGTGTGTATAAAATGCATCCTGAACTGAATCCTGAGTTGAAAACACAAATATTATCACAAACATGCGGCCCTGTAATCATGGGTAATGCTGCATTGATCTAGAGAGAAAAAACAACAACACTGCCATCTTTGAGTGGAGAGTTTTCTGCCATTTGGTTATTGTCATAATAAAAAATTATTTCCATTACCAAAATTGATTTTCAATATCACTTTAATTATCTGTTTATGGATTTAGGTTTTTATGGGTTACTCATTCAACTAAATATTTAGCTTTTAAAAATTGTGTAGGAAATTTTACAACATAATCATCTTTATTTATGTATACCCCTTAGCGCTGCTGTTTTGTTCTTGGCTGATTGTGAAGCCCTTTTTTTTTTTTTTCATTTTTTTACTATCGCTGCCTCTTTGTGCTAAAGCAAGAATCAATTTTTATGGGTATAGTATATTGCTTTACATCTGCTCCACTCACACATGTTGGCTCGCAGTGTCCCTCAATTGATAATTCTGTTTGTGTGTGCGATTTAATGGGTAGACTTAATAAATGAATAATGGGGGGTGGGAAATGTACACGCTGAGTCTTATGGAGGCAGAGTAGCACGTCTTCCCCGGGGACTGGCTCCTTAAAGGGGTGATTTGCCTGCTGGCTCGCTCTTGTTAAAGGCATGGCTGACACGTTTTGATGCGTGCGGCGCCCCCTGCGGTTTGATTGGCACGTGGGATTAATGCGCACCCTGGATGAAAGGACGTGCGGAGGGAATGATATGAGTTTAGTGCAGCGAAAATGGCAAATATTGGAGCTGATTAATGAAGTGGTTATGTTTGCAGAGTGCTGTCAGTGTTAAGCCCGGACAGGTGTCAGCGGACTGGATGGTTTGTGATGGGTGCGGTTATGGGGAAAACTAGTCACTTTGCAGTACATTTACATAACCTTTATAATTGTGTCAGTGCCAGTTAGTGATAGTTGTTAATTAAGGATTGCACATTTTGTTTTGGTGGTGCTTTATCAAACAATAAACATGAAATATACATAAATTGTCTTTATTATTCAGCTTTACCATTCATTTCATTTTTTTAATTCAAGTAAGCTTACAATGAGACCTGGATTTTATGAATTTCCATCCATCCAGAGAGGCCATTTTGAACCTTGTTGGAGATGATTGTATCCCTATACACAACACTTTACATACTCTAGTCGCCATATTAAGTGGCTGGTAACCACGGATGAAAAAAGGAATGAAGCCAAAAATAGAATTGCTTTATGCTCATAAAGATGTTGTACAGTTTATAGAAGCATTTAATATGCACTTCATTATAACTGAAGAAATCTAGTGTGGACCTCTTTTTAGGTTGGGGGTTGATTGTTTTATGTCAACCAATGGCCATAGCAATTTCTATTAAAAAAAAACTTTTGATTGCTGGCGACTCCATATGGGTTTTGAAAAGTCACTCTTATAATGTGTGAAATGTGGAATTGCAAGAGTGCCTTGTGTGGTTTCTTATAAGGTTAGCAGTTGCCTTGCCTGTGTCACAGAGGCTGCTGGGTTAGGAAGGCACTCATGCTTCTGCCCTTCAGCCCCAGAACAGTTGTGGCTTGTAACCTGCCACCAAGTATAGAGTGAATATCCTATATCCTGTAGCATGTATCTTTATAAGCTTCTAAATCAACTAAAAGCCCAAGCCATTATTATATTTTCATTTTTGCCCAATCTTTTGCCTCATATTTGCTCTTTCTGCATAAGCCCCCAGCAGCATCCTTAAGTTACCTCACTGTCCTCCTGTGTCACTCACTTCCACATTGTAATAAAGGGGCTTTTTGTCCAATAAGAGCCCGTGCCATCTCCCCTGGGCCCGCCTCAGAACAGGGCTAATTTCTCGATGTCAGGCCATCTCCTCTCCAGCAGACGTGGATGCTGTGAGCTGTGCACTGGTGGAGGCTGCTGCTGGTCCTGGTGATGGATAGTTCCAGATAAAAGAAATCACCATCACCCACTGCACTACTGGAAATGTGTTTGACAAGGATTATGAAATATAAATACAACTCCAAACTTCATAGACTGTTGTAATGGAAGATTTTAGGCAATTGTTAAAATTTGTAAAAACTGGTCTATAACATTATCCATGCTATTGTTCTCATTGTACTGTTGTATTTACATGTGTGTATTGCAATATTGTTAAGAAAGATGATAACAATGATTTATTCACTTTGACTGCACTATATCCTATTCCATGTTCCATCTTAATTCCACAGACAAGGCAGCTTAAACCTAAAACTTACCAGTCTCAAATGTTCTAAAAATATAAACAATTTGAGACATTAACATATAAAACATATGCAATATATCACAATTGTCAATCATCATAAATCAGAAAGTCTTTGAAGTAAAACATTTTAACTGGCCTCCATATTCTCGAGATGCTTTCTTACAAAACAGGCCTACAGCTTTATAGCATAAGATCTCGTACATTTGCAATTCAATGCTGAGTTATTTTAGTGCTGTTGTCTGGTGCACTGTGCATTGGTTTCAGATGTCATGACAACAGTCTATTGTTTCCATAGTGTGTAACTGAGATGGAGACAGCCAAGACAAACTATCTTTAACATGTGTAATAACTGACCTAATGATCAGTTTGATTCTCAGATGACACCTGTTTTGATATATATATTTTTAAAGGTTCACTATGTAACTTTAATGCTTGTTTCCATGAAAATGTTTTGTTCTTTGCCATTAATGTTCTACAGTATGCCATTAGACATATCTATCTCAGATTTATGTCATTACAGATGTTTTTATTGCTCAGAAATGTCTTACTGTGAACCCACTTTCCTCTCCACAGACGTGACTTGTAACTTGGTCTACTGGCACCAACTGCTTGTCTCCGTAGAGAGAAGTTTAATGCTGTACTGTGGAACATTTTAGTCTCCATGGAGGCAAACTAGTGATGTAACACAAGAAAGGTTTTACTTTGCACTTTTAAGACAGCGTTAAACCTTGTAATTTGCAATGGTAACAAGGTCCAATATACCTCAATATTTATCCAATCACATTAAAGGATTATATAATGTATTTTATGTCAGCCGTGACCAAGCTAATGCACCACTGAGGTACCTCATTGCATTACTCCTTAATGTTCTGGCAGACTGTGCCTATAGACATAATAATCCAGTAGTGATTTTTCCTCCACAGAGGTGCCATCTACTTCCTAGTTTACAGCCACAGTCAGTGCTGTTTAAACCCTGGTCAAATTACACCCAGCCCTCCAGTTATGAGCTTTCAGTGCCTGCGCATTGACAGTAATTGATTGATCAGTTGCTAAAGCTTCCCTTGCATTAAATACAACTCAACTAAAGGTTACATCTGTGGAAGAAAAAAACACTACATGATTCTCTACAGTGTCATATCTGTCTTACATTTTGTCCCTGGAAATATTGATGTGGATGCTTGTTACCATGGTGAGCGTTGCTGGGAGCCGCGATGTTGTCGTGGCAGCAGACGATCCTGTCGGGAGTGTTGCTGCGTTACGTCGCCGCAGCTCTTTGTAGTGTAAATAAGGATGCTCGATCATACTTTTACCCATCGACCGGCTTGTCACGCTTCACATCTGCCGGCCGGGGAAAGCAGGCGCACAGGAAAGAGGGAGGAAGAGGAGAGGAGAGAGGAAGAAGAGCTAACAAGGAGGAGAGGGAGAGCTTTAGAAGACACAGACAGGCTGTAATAAGGACGAAGAGCACCAACATGGGAGGCAATGACGACCAGGAAGTATAGGTGCTAGACAAAGATAGAGTGAGATTGGAGAGGGTATAGCTAGGGACTCATTTCTACTGTTGTGTTTAGACAAGGGGAGTTGAGGAGTTACTAAGGAAGACTGAGAGAGTTAATGATGACGAAAAGGAAGGTTTCTATGTAATGGTGACATCAAAAGGGGTGGGACTTCCATCGTCTACCAGATACTGAGATTGCTGTTTTGAAGATGAGAGAAATGTTAATATAGGTTTTAGATTTGATGAACTTAATGATCATCATAATTTTAAATAGAGGGCATGGTTGTATATTACTCTACGGCAGATTTATTCCTTTTGAAATAAAGATTCAATAACCACTTATGTTTCAGAATTGTTGAACCATATCATTGTGTGTTAGGAATTGGCTCTACAAATGACCATATTAATCTTAAGGCTGAAAGTCCAGTTAACTAACAACAGTACTTTCTTGTATTGAATTATGAGCAAGAAAATCCCTTATGTATATTTGTGGTCACAGGGAAGACTGTGCCAGTTTTAGTTTCATGGGAATAGGCCCAATAATTACAGCAGTATAGACCATAAACCAGATCAACAAATCTGGAATCTAACAGTTTAACATCAGATTCCACCATAGCATTCAGAACTGCTCTCCAGATCAACCTTTAACTATAGAGATTAGAACGCTCAAGTGAATGCCTCATTTTTAGAAACAATATAGCATGTTGGTATGTTTGCACCAGATGCTCTTTCTTCTGCCAACTCCATTTTCAACCAATATATCATTACTTTAACAATTAAATGAACCATTATGCTGTTTTTACTGTGTGTGGTAATCCTCCTCTAGCAGTAAAGGTACTGGAAGTGGTGGTAGTAGATTATAATACTCCTTATTAACACACATTAGCATTCAGTGAATTGTGTTGATATGTTTGACAGAAGCTTAATATGAATGAAAATAATCTTAATCATTCTATCTTACTATGAACTATACAGATTTTGTGTTATTTAGCTTTTAACTATTTAAAATGGATGTGACTGCAGTACACCAAATTTCTATTACATGCAAATATTGAATTAACAAAACACATGGTAGAAGGTTGCCCCACTACTGGGCCTTGCTAAATCATTTAAAATTCAAAACTGTTTGTACAAAATCTTGCCCCCCACTGCAAATCTTCCGTAAATCTTGTAAGTCAACATATTCTTCCTCTGGATCTCAGCTTCACTCCCCTGCTAGTGCGAGTGCTGATGGATTACGTTCTACAACCCAGGAGAGACCAAAACCTCTGCAGTTCCTCTCTCAGCTGGGATCCTCCGCCTCTGCCTACATGTAAACATTAATCCCAGCCATCTTCATCCCGCGGCCATGGAATTACCATAAACTTGCTGCTCAAAGCGGCTGCATTTGTAAACCTACGGATGTACTAATATGTGCGTATTGATGAATAGAACTGCTTGCTCCTAGTTTCACCTCCCTGTCCCCACACGTGCTTTCCAGCAACTTGTGATTTATTGTTATGATTTGACCACCCCCCTCTCTCTATTATGATAATCACTCCATCAATAGACTATTTTTAGCTTGGAGCCCCGCAGCCCTCCGCCTTGCACTGACTTCCTGGCTAATTACACAAACAAGCATGCACACTCGCACCCAACTTATCCAGTTTCTTCTCTTCCGTATATCTGTCTATTTTGGATCTGGTCTCTCTATTATTTAGCTTTTGGCCCTTATCATCTTACACTCCATAGAGTTATTTCAGTATTCACATTTGTACCCTGTGCTTCAAATGGACTTTTCTTGTTATGTTTGAGCTAATCTGCCCCTCTGTCTTCCAGCAGTCAGAGTGAGCGGGGAGTCTTAGCGGTTTAAAGCGAAGGATGTCTTCACCTCTTCCAAGTGGCAGCTCCAAAGCGTTTGTGTGCGATGATAGATTTGACTCATTTAAGCCATAAATCTCCTTGCCGTACATTTTGTTACCTCAGAGCAGGGTTGGCTATGTTAGCTGATTGCAATGCAAGAACCATTTTGGCATGATGCCCATTTCATTTTTTATTAGTGAGAGCATAAGGTTCATTGAAAAGTCAAACTTTGGCTTTGATTCAACGGGAGTGTCTACAACTTTGGTTAATGCCTCATTTTCATTTTAGACAAGATATACAATATATGCAAATGTTTAAGCCTTTTATCACCTCATGCCAAACCTACTGGTTGGAAATTGTCAGAGTAATCCCTCAGTGATCCAGTTAAGTTATATAAATAATATTTTACAAATTTTGGTATGATATTATAAGATGGTGAAGTTTGGCCTTCCATCCAAGTTTTCTCCAGGTAATGCAGTTTTTGCTTGCTCTCAGTTTTTCATGTGGTTACATTTAAATTATCTATTTTTCTGTCTCATTCTAAACACACCCACAGCTTAGTTACAACTCACATTGTTAAAACCATAATTCACAAGACTTCAACTTGACTTCACCATTTATCAATAGCTTTATGCAGTTTATGTGGAAGAGTTTTCACTTTTAAAAGAAAATACCTACTTTTATTTCTAATATTTCTTACCATATAATGCAGTTACATTTAAACACCTCTTTTATATTCTACATTTAGTGTATGTTAGTGCAATGCATTTTTAAGAGTCCAGATTTGAACTGTCCCTGATCCAACCATCGTCAATAATAGATCGCCACTCCATCTCTATCTGGCAATGTTCGTAAAAAGACAGTTCTTGTGGTGGATGGCATCAGACATGAAATAATAAAAGGTGCACTTGTGTTTAAAGCATGCTAATGGGGAACCAGGAGAGCGCACAGTAAGGGAGTTAAATGGATAATTCTCTAAGGCACTTTGAAAATTGTGAAGTGAAAGAAACTCTGACTATCTGCAAATCTCTGAGCCAGTTAGCCAATTACCTCTCATTTTTGTACAATGAATTTTTTTTGTGTGATTGGTTTCCTGTGGTCGTCCAGAGTAGGAAGCAGTGGGAGCAGACCAGACCATCAGTATGCACAACCTACCCTGGTGTGGGCAGCAGAATAATTTCATTCTGATCTCAACAATCAATAGCCTTGCCCAGTGCAGGGACAGCGGCTGCATTTGCTCCAGAATTTGAGGATTAAGTGAATACAGCTTGTCACTGTGCACCACTGATTTTGTCACATATTTTGACACTGCAGCTTTTAGAAACATGATTTTAATGTTTTCCAAAGAGCAGATTTTCAATTGCATGGCCATTTTAGGTGCCAAAGATCAGGAGAATCCAATTATTCCAATACAGATAGTGTCAACTCAAACAGGAAGATTGCATTTTTTTACCTTCTATCGCCTCTCTGTTAATGTCAGCCAATCGCAACCATCTGCTTCTCGGCTTTAACTAATCACCACCCCCCATCTCATCTCCCCCACAGCAGCAGAACCCTCCCCTTCCTCAACCTCTCCATCTCCTCCACTTCATCAGCACCATCACCACTATACTAAAGTAGAGATTCAACAATAACTGAAATATTGTGATATTGTATCATCAAAAGTCTCACAATAATTTCGTGGGCCATCACAATATATGAAATTACAAGTCTCTGTGTTTAAATTAATAGTTATGGTGATTCCAATGTTTTTTTGTGATTTTAATGTCTTTCTTATTTAGGAAGCACTTTTAATTAATGTGTGTACAAATTGTGATATACAAGTGAACTTGCCTTGCCATGGTGCAGCAAAACAGAGGGAACTACATAGACCATGATCCTTTTTGTTGTCAGTGCAGACTACATGAAGAAATAACTGTTATTAAGCACTTTTAAATCTTATTTTTTTATATTATGAGAATACCAAAGGCTTTTCCAAGGATTTTAAAAAGTAGCATATTCATTATTTTGTAAGCCTCAAAATATTGCATCATGAGATTGTGATATTGGGAGATTTTGATATTGTTACATCCCCCCAAAGAATGTACACTGCGCTTACTCAGGTTTAGGTTTATAGAATCTATTCAAGTGTGTTAATTTAATGGCTACTGAGAGAGGAACACAATCAGAAAATAGTTGAGGAACAGTAGAAAGATGTATGTTGAGTCAGAGGTGGTGATTCACAGGACAAGGTTGGTGGTATTAAAGGTATTAGATCCTGTTAAAGAATGATAAAATGTATTCCCCAATGGTCTATGGTTTTACATGGAAGAATCTGGTCCAGTTGGTCAAGTTTTTGTAATTTTTTTGTCACCTTTTCGATTAGTTTTTGGTTACAACTACTGTAGCAGTGTTAGACACAATCATTTCCCTAATTTAACACAGGAATATCATTGTTTTAAACTTGCTGTACATCTGTTCTTGGAAGACAAATCTTTACATGAGTGACACTGGCATTTAGTGTACTAAAGATACTATTGTTGCAATCTTTCTGCAAATGCCTTGTTTGAGTTTCTGTACTGTGAATGATGTGTGGAATACAAGTGGAGAAAATAGTGCCTTAGAAAATTACGCATTTCTGTACTCATGTTTTAGTTTTTTCTTATTTCACAGTTATTGTTAAAATCAGAATTTCAACTTGATATAACCCACTTCTCTACAATGTACAAAATAAAAAAGAGAAAAATCATTACATTAAAGTAAAGTAAAAAGTAAAATGTACAAGTAAAGTAAGTCAAGTCCAAAGCAGAATAATGAATGGATATGTCTATAGTCTGCAGTGTGCAGATTAGCAGAGATAGTTTAGTAAAGCTGACTGACAGAGTGTGCCCCCTGCTCTCACCACCTGTGGAGCTCTGGAGGGGTCCCACAGGGCTCTGATCTGCTGCACATGGGATTATGGGCTGCACAGGGGGCTCCATTCCTAAACCAACTCACTAGTATAAAACATACAGATAAGAATCTAGTATCATGGAATTACTTGCAAGGGATGTTAGCTTGTCAGAATGACTATAACACTCTGGTATTTATCAAATAAGTTACTTAGCAAGACACCCTCTTTGTCAATGTAATCTCATTCGTTGAAGAGTAGTCCAATGTGTATATGAAGGTTAAGGTTTCAGTAAGTAGTCATCTGGACAGTATTTTTGAAATTTAGATATTTCTGCTTCCTTTTGGAAACCATTGTCAGTCTAAATGGACTGGTCTGAGGAGCTAAAAGGTATACTGCCCCAGAGGAGACAGTACTGCCCTTAAGGGAAGGAGTTTTACCCTGAATTTGACTTACCCTGACTACTTGCCCAGGTGGTCTTGTTTACTGCCCTTTATTTATAATGTAAAAGCCAAATACAAAAAGGCTGGATGAGTGGCTTTCAAACCTTTTTGACCACTTGACATTTGACTCACTTTGTTATTCTCAGTATGAATCCAATTAAGACGGGAAGGGCCTCTGGTGTAAAAATCGTACAAATTAATTAATAGAACTAAAAAGCCAGAAATTATTCCACGTAATATTTCATCATCATTTTTTTCCGCTTATTACATTATCTTTTTGTACCACCATTATACACAAAAGAATGCAGTGAAAAATGTCCTGTAACTAATGAAATTATGGGTGGAAAAATAACACGTAGTCTCATTTTAAAAAGGTCTAAGGTTTGATTCACTACATGTGCTTTTTTACATGTTCTCTAACTCTATGGGAGATTTTGTGTTTTGAAAGAAATACGGGGGCGACAGCTCAGTTGGTAGGGTGTTTGTCTACTGATCCGAGGGCAGTTCAAATTCAGCTCTTGATGTAAACATCAGTGGTAGAGTGGTCAGATCCACTGTTTTGCAGATGAATGCTGTAATTCTGTCCTTGAGCAAGACACTTAACCCCCCTTGCCTCCAGTGTCTCCGTACACTGATGTTTGAATGTGTGTGTGAATGGGTCCTTGATATAAGGTGCTTTGAGTGCTTTGAAAGTATATTAAAACATGACCATTTACCATTCACCAAATATCCAAACTAATGAATGTGCAATTTGATTTGTTTTAAACCAAACCAAAAAGTTACATAGTTTAAATCAAGCAAAAAAAGAAATAGAATAGAAATCTGATCTGCCGTCAAGCTCATTTTCATTGGTATTCTCGAATGCTGTGATGTGAATGTAACCTATTTGACAGTACATTACTATACACCCTGAAGACCTCCTCTGCCTTTGTGTTATTGAGGTTGTGCTTAATCATCTATTACTCACCACCTCTGCCCTGCTGTTACAGACTCCAGGTTCATCAGTAGTGTGCACAAACAGTCTGGTGACACAGGATCAGTGGAGATGCAGTGATTAGAGCTCAAGAGAATTGGAGCTCCAGAGTCTGAGAATGTCATCAGGTTTGTCAGTCGCACATCTGCCGCCCGCTGGTCTAATTTCCCCGCAACACACTCCACAATTACGGTCACAGCACTGTTGCCCGACATCGAAGACACAAAGGCTGTTTTTAGATCCGATAATAGCCTCAGAGAATGCTATCGAGGTGGTAAAATAGCCCTTTCAGGTAGTAGTTTTCTTGCCTTTGTATTACTAATTCACGATAGCCTGTGGACATTTTGATATATGACATTTCTTGCAGATTCTATTAAGAAAAGCAATACTTAATTTCGGAACAGTGACTAGGCCTGTCATAATAAATACCATATCGGCTTATCGTTCAGTATGTGAAAACTGGAACAATATATTTTGGGGGCACAGTATTTATCGTGGGTTCTTTTTCTTTGCAAAATTGGAGAGAGAATTTTTGTTGTTAATATGCTAAGATGTGTACTGTAAACATTTGAGTAAGTTACTTCTATGGCAAATTATTATGTAATTAATTTATTTATATATTGCGGCTCATACCGTTTAATGATGCTGTCTATTTAAAAATATTTTACTGTGATTCTCTTGCATTATTATTATTGTGTCAGTGGCATAACGTAGTTTCAATATAATCATTTATCACAGTACATCTCTGTACCAATACATCATGCTTCAAAATTTGGCATAGTTACAGGCCTAACAGTGACTCAGTTTGTGGCGATGTCCTTTGACCCACAGGTTGGTAGTCTGATCCCAGCTCGAATCAGTGAATATGCTCTTGTGTGTAGTGGGTGAGTGGTCCCTTAGACCCTAACCCTAACCCTAAAGCGGTTTAATGCCAGTTGGAAGTAGAAAAGTGCTTTATAAATGTGCATTTTGTTATGTCAAGTGGGGTTGTAAGATGAATAGTATTCAAATAGAAACACAATTTGAATGGATGTCATGGATGCAGTCAATTATTCATTTTTCAAGTCAGTTTTTAGTCGTAAAACAGAATTATTAAAATGATTATGATCAGTCAACTGAAGACTTGCCTAACTAATCCATTCATGTAACAAAAAAATTATATGGTGTGGCGCTCTTGTGTCACACTTCAGTTTGCATTTACAGCTTGGTTTAGGTGTCTGACACCTTCTACTGGCAAACCTCTACTCGAAACTTAAAAATAGAGCTATGGGTAAATGCTAATATGATGAAAAACTTTGTGGACCCACATCTGAGCACTGAAATTGCCAGAATAAGGCTTAACTTCATCAAGGAGATCATTGTAGTTTGTGGTACACTACTTTACTATTCCCATTACTTCCCTGTGCTAAAGTTTATGGTCTACCTGACAACCCAGACATAACCATGGCACCTCATTAAACTTCCTACTCCCACGTCCCCCCACCTCTCTCCCCCTTTTCCCCAGATCCTCCCCCTTGCTACTGCCCCTCTGATGGAGATCTCAAAGAAAGGCTGTAATTGCTGCGTGGTGATGTGTGCCTGGTGCA
>KN512112.1:1076-14699 GCA_000787155.1 Scartelaos histophorus | reverse complement strand
GCCTTAGTTTGATCAATTTATAAGTTAAGCAGGCCTCTAGAGGTGACTTACTTACCAGAGCTATAGGCCTTTAAGTATTTAGTCAATGTAGTCTTAGTTGGCTAGCATTTTTATTAGTCCACCAAATTATTTTGGGGGGGAATCTAAGGTTTATATGGACTACAGCATGAAAGCATTGGCTAACTTAGCTGTAGTTGTGGGTGTAAATAGTGCATTTAATCAACCTTTGAACTAATACTTCTGTAGATGCATCATGTGAGTGCTGTTTGGGGCAAATGGATGGTTAGATCTTAGAGATACTAAGCAGTTTTAAGAGCTTGTGACAAGGCCACTTGAGTTGGCTTGGCTAATTGATGCACAGAGAATATCTTGACCAATATTTTACTTAGTGGACTATATAGCCTTATTACTTAAGATTACAAATGGAAAATGTTGAACTTGAGAATAAGAATTGGCAAGATGCTTATCATTCTACATTTTCATTTTATAATGATTTTTTACAAATCAGTTATCAATGCCATTATAAATTTCTATCATTCTATTTCTATTATTGGAAAGAACAGTGCCTTGTACGTCTTTCTATTAGCTTCTGAGCTTAAATTAAATTATCTAGAAGTAGTTCAAGACCTAAGGTCTTCATTCAAATACTGGAACTATTACTCTGCAAATGTTAGTACATGCATTTTATGGATTTTTTTTACAATACACTAATCTACAGCATCACCCAAATTGCGGGTTGTCCTTTTGTCTTAAAGGAACTGTACTTGACTTTTATCTTTTCTAGATCAGGATTCATCCCATGTGGTATATTGTAAAACTAGCTATTTGTGTCAAATGAGATTGAATGATATTGCTTACATTAAAAAAAAATTAAAATGTTTAATGAGAATGAAGGAAGCAACTGCCAGAAACAAACTATTCTATCCAATCAGAGACATTGTCAGATGTGACCCATGTCGAAACAACTACAACATCAAAATCAGAGAAGAAACTAAAGAGGGGCGTTTTTCCCCTCAATATAATTTTGTATTTACATTCACTTTCACTTAATTCGCTTTGGCTTAATTCGATGTTTCTTGTGTTCCATGTTAATTCATTAATTTTCTTTTAGCTATTAACTTACCCCTTATCCATAACATAATGATTTATTGATTAGTTTATTTTGGTCACTGGTATCTTCGGATATTATTCCAGAAACAATAGCAGTAACATTTGACCTGCAGGAAGACCGAAAAGGTGTAGGTGTACCATATTCCACAACGCAACTGCCTTCAGACTATCTCTCTTGGTCTACATTTCTACTTATAGCAGGTAGCCCTCTGTTGGTCCCAGATGGTGTGATCTTGACTCTGATGGTTAAACCGCAGTGTGCATCTTCCTGTGAAAGTTTAAGAATGACCTGAGGAGATGCGTTTGCTGTATTGCATGCTGGAGTCCTACAACCTGGGTCCTCCCTCATGCTTCACACGGCTGTTCAAATAGAATGTTACAGCAACGCTGAACACTTGTGGTTTGGCCCGGAGGCATCAGAGCTCACTTCAACATCTACCTTTTATTTACACATAGCAGCTACACATAGCAGCATATGGTAGTAGCAAAGGGATTATAAACTGACATGATTGTATTTCAGAAAAGTCCTTTATAAGGTTGTACAATAAGAAAAATCTATGTTCCGAAGATTTGTTGAGAAGAATTTTAATTTTTTTATATCTAATATCTAATAGCCTATGTAATTTTTTTTTTTTACATTTTTCAGGAAACACAAAAAACTGAATTGAAAACTGTACAACATGTAATTATGTTTTCATACAAAATCTCTACATTGGTATTGGTTAATAACAAGTTACTTAAAGTCAAAGTAGTGATATTTGTATCGGTACTGAAAATTCTGGATTGTGCATCTTCAAAAGAAAGCGTCCACTGCATATGGAATTACACATTTTGAATATATTTTAGCAATTAGCCACCATCGTCTCATCTATTTGTTAGTTATTCTAGGGATTTTTGCATGAATGTGTAGCACAAATTGAGTTGCAGTACCTCAGGCTCAGTCACCCAGAACGAGACAGCTTCCCCCAGTGGGCATAAGAGCGCTGTGCTGAGGGAAACATCCACTGTAAGCAAGTGGAAAGATATGAGCAGAACATGCAAACACACAGTCTTTGAGCACACAGCAGAAAAAAGGCTATGGGCAAATGAAGCACACACCCCCATCTGCACATGGCTGACAGCAGCCAGCAGAGGCACACATGAAGCAGGCATGACTTGAGGTGGTGTTCCTCCAGATACAAGCACAGTGTAGATTATAGCCCACACCAGAGAGCCATGGAGAGCGGCTGGTGGAACAATACTAATTATTCAAAGGAGATATGTTATATGCAAAATAGACAGCTTTTAGCCATATTATAATGTTGATCCTAACCAAACCATAGTATTTCTGTTTCATTCACACAGGTTTAGGCAATTCTGTTTAGAGACAATTGAGTAAGAAGTGCATGTGTATTTACTGTCCATACTCTCTCACTACATGACTCTGGTTCATTTCAGAACCTCATTTGCATTCAGTATAAAGTGTTGATTTGCTATAGCACTATATCCAACAATGTCTGTCCCTGACAGTTGCATTCTTATGCTTTTCTCCTGCAATGAAATGTCTAGTAATATGTATCTCTTTTGTCCACAAATGGCTGTTTGTAAAATACACTATATGGTGTTATATAAACTGAGGTATAGGCCCTTTAAAGGATGTAGGTCCTTTAAATCTAGATACTAAAAGGACATTGCATTGGATTATTCATTCGCTCTGCTCATTTCGTGGTGGTTTGATACTTTTGTTGCCACAGCTGCCCTGGGGCAGACACGTGATAAGGTAATACATGCCATCATTATTCCTCATGAGGGAAATTGATTCTGCCTCTGGGGCACACTGTCAGGAGGATTGAGCAGCTGCAGTACCGTGCTCAGGGACCTGTCTTCAGATCTTGGCCTTGGCCAGGACTAAACTGGAGGATTTTACCTATATTGTGCATGTTTTGGGTTAATGAGAGAAACTGGAGTGCCCAAAGAAAATGCACGGAGAGAAACATGCAGACTCTGCTCTCAGAGGCTGTGGCTATCCCGGAGTCTAACCTGAAACCTTGTTGCTTTAAAGAATGAGTGCTAGGCACTTAGCCACCGTGCTACCACCTTGTACTACTTCAACCGGCATGTGCACTTGTTACAAGTGCTATTAGGAGGTTGTAATACACTGAAATATAGAGGGACACTACAGTGACACTGTGGTGACACATTATGTGGGCACACAGAAGATGTGCTCATGTTTGTTTGTAATGTTAAGATACACTTGTTAAGATACTACACATGTTTGTGGGTGTATATTTGATGTTCAGCATTGCATAGACAAACTTTGAAAAAGCTTTCTGTAATAGATAAGGTAGATGGCCCAAATAAGTTTGAATATAATGGCCAATTATCTGTACATGTGCCACTTAAACAATCATTTGGTGACCCTCTGGAACATGCCTGGTGCCTCCACTGTGTATCTCAAAGTGTGCCTGCTGCATCATTACGCAGCAAAGTTTCTTCTACTTCCAAAACAGTCATTTGTTTTAAAAAGGACAGACTTTTGTCCCTTAGAGACGTGTTTATTCTGCCAGCGTCTGCAATGTTTTGGTGATTTTGTGAGATACTGTTCTTCCCTGCTTATTCCGTCATAATATTAGTGAGCGATGATGAGATGTAGTAAAAAAGAAGTTAGCTTTCTGTATACATAATAGCATCTGTAGATCATGCAAACTTTAGGGAGCAGGAGTGCTACTAGCATATGTAGAGATTGTACAAAATTGTCCTTTTGGTGCTCTTCAGTGTAGGGACCAGTCTCAGATACAAAGTTGAAAAAACTCAAAAAGTACAAAACGATTAAAAGCCTCACTTATACTACATGGCAAATAGAATTAAAATCACTCCTAAGCGTTTCGGCCCTCCGGCCTTCACAGTTAGACTTCTTCCCCTTCCTTTAAAAATCACTAACTTTAAATATGTAACCAATTCCTTTTGTACATATTTTTTACATATTTGTCAGCATGTTTGTGCATTTAGACATAAACAAAGGACAGGAGCAGACCATGAGTTTCATTATCAGACCTACTGTATCAAAATAAAAACCTTGCTTTTGTTAAGTAGTGTACCTTTAAAGTTGAATATTCTAACTTAATTGCTACTTCCATTTTGTGCAGCATAACTTTGTGTATTTTTAAGTCAGTACACATATTATAAAAGCTTGTAACTTGTATATGCTCGGCTCCCTCTCTCTCCTTCCTTCAGATAACTTCTACGGGACGCCCAAACCTCCAGCGGAGCCTTCCCCCGCGGCCCCTCCCCTGAATGTGAGTGAGGCCCTGTTACCGGGTGCCCGGCCCAGTGCCCAGGGCAAGAGGAAGAGGAACCAGTCCGTCAGCAACATGGAGCAGCGCGCCAGCCTAGAGCCGCCCGAGGAGGAAGAGGAGGAGAGCCCAGTCGTCAACGGCAACGGGGTGGCCATCACTCCAGGTAAGCCACAGGGATCAAGAGATACACACAAAATGGGTACAGAGGAAGGTGACATATTGTTTACAAGATAAGTAATAGTTATCAGATCATCTTTTTCGTAGTCCAATAGAAAGTTCTATAAGGTGTCTGTAAAATTATGGGTAAGATTTAAGAATCACACAAATGTGAATGAATTACAGTTACAATTATTATAGTTTCTTTCCATCCATCCATCCATCCATTTTCTCACGCTTAATCCAGCTGTTTCGCCCATTACTCTGTGCACCTGACCCAGACCCTATGAACTCCTCTGCAGGTGGTGAGCCCACAGTTTCTGATTAGCTTTGTTTCAACATTTTGATTGTCTCTTTGTTCTTATAGACAATTCTACCAATATTCACACATGACATACATTAAAAAATAATGAAATAAAAAATCTGTAAGATCTTTCATATTGCATGTTTTTTGGAATGACAAAGATTTTGAAGCCAGCACTCTTCAGGAAGTATAGACCTTTCTGAACAAGATAAATTACACACATCGGTTGAATTACTACTTCATGCTCAAGAGAAACACAGAAGCTCCCTCTAAGAACATGCCGGAGCAGATGTTAGCTGTAACTAATGACTGGAGTATTTCTATGGAAACAAAGTGTCTCGCTGCAGGTATATGAGAGCGGAGCATTAATATCCTCTTGTGATGTTTTTACTCCACATTTCCATCTACTAAATGAGACACTACACCAGCCCTGTCTTGACGATTTATTCTTCCACATTATTTGAAGTGCAGAGACTGAGCGTTGTTGTAAAGATACCTATGTGCGATCATTTAATGCAGTCTCCTCCTCTGAGTGATTGAGTAAAGCTGGGAAACAAGCAGGACTTGGAGTAATGGTTGTTTTGATTATTCTTGGAAGTAGAGATAAATCTGATGCATAAAGGTGCAGTGGTTTTGTATTCAGTGTTCATCATTGGGATAGATGCTGACCAAATATCATAATGAAGAAAGGTAACTGTTTAAAAGAGGTGTGATAGATGGGAACTGTTATGTTAGCTAAAAAAATAGGTTCTATTCTGATTGATACATGGCTCAGTAATATATCACTGAATATTTATTTAACTATTAATAAGTACTACACTTTTAATAATCTGAACAAGGCATAAACAAATATGCCGTAATTCATGAACAAATTGTTTATTGAGAATTGTTCAGACTTAGACTAGACTAGTAACTACTTCATCAATACCCAGACTAGAATTGAAGGCACTGTACCTGATTTTTACAATCTTTTAACTCATTAACTTAAACATGCAGTGTTTGTAGTGGTCTTAAGTTATTCCTCACTTAAGTTATGTATTCCAGTCATAGTTTATAAATGCTTTTTGCAGCTATCAAAGACAAGAGTTTACAATGATGGTAAAGTTAGCAACAGTCAGCATGCTATTGTGCACTTACTGATTATAAGACAATAAAAGCTTTATAATTATATTCAGACAGAACACAGCTGTCTTATTTTGGCCTTGAGAGCTGCTTATACAATTTATCTGTACTGGAACAAAATGAATTTTGCTCAAATACATAGGAAAAATGTTGTACAGGCTCTTTAAGTAGTCTGAATCATTCTTATATATAGATATATATAGACTATTTGATCATTATGAAAGTCTCTTTTAAGGCTAATTACGAAGTGGTTAGCATTTCTTGTAAATAGACTCCCTCGCCTTAATTATTTTTTGTTTTGATTGCATGCCTACCTTTTCTTGCCATTTTGTACTTTTATTAAGACCTGTCTTAAAATTAATCACCTAATTGTTTAAGTGGCATACATTCAGGCAACGCACTACTATGCTGTATACTCCATCTCGACACAGATACATATAGATAATAATCACACCTCGCATACTTTTCCATTTATGTGTCCCCCCTGATGACATGACTGATGGACCACTTTACCTGTTTAACATCCTGGTAATTTAGAGCCATCTTTGTACTAACTACACCCTGGTTTGTCATTATCAGTCACATTAATCCACTCCACTTGCATGAATGTGCACTAGCTTTACCCCCCTGCATCCCCCACTCACCTTACCCCACTGCACAGGGGCACCTTGGCTCCTCCATAATGGCGCTCCGCAGTCTCATTTTGGTGTCCCCATGTCTGCGTCGTGTGTCCCTCCGTCCTCTGGCTTTTAGTCTTTTGCATTCTATTATTACCCCTCTCTCTTCCACTCTCCTGACCTCCATGTCTCTGTGGTGCTGTTCCGCTCACCCTTTCTCTTGTCTGTCTGGAGCGCATCTGTTTAGTTATTTTTGACTGCACATTTTTCAATATACTATAAAAGCATGGATGTATTTTTAGAATTGCTGTTTAGACAGTAAAGTTAGACCTGTAAGATGACACAGGCAAAGTCATGTTGTGTGATATGGTGACGCATTTTGGCTGTCCTCTGTTGCATGTGTCTCCACGTCCAATTTTTCCCCAGGTTTTTGACTCATCCAGTGACCTTTGAACCCTGTCGCTCTATATTTGTCCATTTCTAGTTTTTTTTTCTCTTCCAGCTCAGTGTCCTCAATCTCTTTCTAGTTTACAGTGGAGAAGAAGGAATATGCATAGTTAAAATTACTTGATATTAGAAACCTCTTCATTAAAAAGACCCAGGATGATCATTGACTTTTAAAATGACCTAATCTCAACCTTGATTAACACTTGATTAATTAGACAGCCCTCTGTGATTTCTGGTGGTGGAATGGCACACTCGATTAGCCGTCTCTCCCAGGGGCAGCTGTGGCTACAGAAGTATTTTATCATCTCAGAATGTTCACTAGTATAGAGAGATGTGCCAATCTCTGACCACCACCATCACTCATGCACACACCACTTTTGTACTAGGCAATGTGGGTGAAGTGTCTTACCTTATAAGCACACAATGACCCCACTGTGGCACCTGAAATTTCTAGCCATCTCCCATCCAGGTCAGGTAGGTTTTGAAATAACTCAGAAACAATACTCATTAGAGCTGTGCAATATATTACAGTTTTTTGCAATTTGAGTTGGCACTGCAATTATTTTGGTAAAGAGTGCTCTCTACAAAGAACAAAATATCCTGTATTTTATTGATAAAACATGTTGTACCTGTAGTTTAGATGTTTGGAAATGTATGCCATTCTTGTGTTGCTTTATAATTGTATATTCTCTCAATTCTCTCAAATATTAAAGCTCCTGGAGTTGTGACAATGTGATCTCTAAACAGAATTCTGCTTTTTAAATATATATTGCAAATCTTATCAAAAATACTCCAGAAAAAATGCAGTTAGATCCCCTCCTCTAAATCACCCAGCCTTAATACTGATGTTAAAATGACTAGTTTTGAGACTTTTTTTTACAGTGTATCTGGTCCTCTACTGGGGGTTGCTGCTCTGACTCATTGTGCATGGGGTGTGCCGTGCATACAGGTCAACGTATGAGTGGTATTTTGTGAGGTTAATGCTGCCAAATGTTTTCTTTTTCTTTTCTGTAGAGTCCAGTGAGCATGAGGACAAGAGCACAGACGCCTCTGGCGAGGTGCCAGTGGAGGGGTCTAGCCAGCTCCCAGCCTGCTCCGAGCCCGCTGCAGAGGGAGAGGAGGAGCCCAAGTCGCCCTCCAAGTCCCCCGCCAAAGTGCCCGATGCCAACGAGGAGGAGCTGGGGCCACTGCCGGACAACTGGGAGATGGCCTACACAGAGAAGGGAGAGGTCTACTTCATAGAGTAAGTGGTGGTGCCAAAGCCTCAGATGGAATGATACTGTTTGGATAAAGCCGATGCCATCAAAACAGCAATGCTACAAACGCGATTTATATTACTTTTGGTTTCATTATTGCAGCATTTAATCCAGCGTGAGACTTAACACTTAAAATCTGCCTAAAACCACGGTTCAAATAGAACTCCTAAACTGGGCAGTACCTGGAGGACTAAAGAAAACATTTATCTGTAAATATGAGAAGCAGTGAGATTGATTTAACAGGTAGAAACATTCAAACTCTGCCCATGCAGTAAGGTATTTGTAATCAGAAACACTGGGCTGTAATCAGGGCATGCCTGCAAGATGTGACCTAGCAGAAACTTATAAAAATGTTGTCTTACTTACTTACTTACTAACAAATGAAAATTGCTTCCATAATACATTTTCGGAAGAAACAGAAAATCAATTTCTTTTTCCAATGTTTTTGAACTCTGCTCTAAACCAAATGCTTTTACTGACAGTGGATTGTAGGTTAAAAAGACTCAAGCTGATCATTGACAATTAGAAATGACTGAATAATGATCTCAATCAAAAGTTGATTAATTACCCTGCCCCATCCATCACCTTTTAATGCTAAAGTGATTTTTTTTTTTAACCAAATGTACTATTTTAATGTATGCTACTTCACTACTACAATTGCAAAGATATAATGCATAAACCATTCAATTTAAATTCAATGAATCTTTATGGCCTTTTTATAATGTTCCATTAGACCATACATCATAATATATTATGATGTATATCTTTCTCTGTTCATAAGGACTTTGAGAACTGGTCCCCCTTTCAGACAGCTGAGAGACTGCCTCCACAGAATGCCTGTTTGATGACTGTAATAGACAGGGTTGTACTGTACACATAAACGTCATGTTTTCACAGAGTGGTACATTACAGGTCATGGCGTGACTACACTGTTTGATCCCCTGGGAATGACCTGCTTTTACTGTGGCCCAACAATACAGTGGCTGATGCAGTGCAGCAGGAGCAAATTGTGTTTTAAACAGTAATTAATTAATCGTATCGCTAAGCTTTTGATTTGTACTGCACCACAGTGACAAGTCATCATAGTCTACTTGAGTTAGCCACAATGAGGAGTCATTGTAAACACTTTTATTAGAACTGAATATAAGCTGCTGATTGAAAATGCCACATTTAAATTGAATGCTTACATAGTAGCCATTGTGCAATAACCTCCATGCCACATTTCATAAAAAATCTCATTAATGTCAAATAAGATTAGACTGGGTGTGGGGTGATTAGTTCTACTACATACTAAAGTTGTCACAATACTAACATTTAAAACGATCTTGACAATAAGGAAGAGACTCAATTCAGATACTACCACGATAATAAAAAACACCTTACACAGCTTAGACTTTATTTAGAATGACATTTTCAACATTAAAGCATAGTACTCCGGTCGTCCAGGTATGTTCCATAGTGTTGGACATTCTTATTCCAAAAGATTCACAGTTCACATAGGTTTATTTATGGGTATGAATATTTATCAAATTAGGAAAGGTATCACCATTTATTTTATCACTTTAAGCAACACAGCAGTTACATTTAAGTTGTACCTACCTTGTACTTTGTCACCTTTATCTTAGTCACCTTTTTTATCTTTCACCCTAGTCTCCTCAAATGAGCTGCATTAGGATACACCGCATTTACATGAGCTTTAAATATTTGCCTTTTTAGATCCTTAAACTGCAGCTACCTCGAATAAACGTGCTGATTTATTGTTGCTTCTTTAAAAGCTTTGGGTCTCACTGGCTTCATAAACTTTACAGCACCGGCTTATGTGCTGAATAATTGATATATAACTTATACTTCTAATCACACTTGCTAGCCTGGCACTTCCTCCCTGTAGTGATGCATACTCACCTTTTGCCCTCTCCCATCACAGGGGCAATTAGCGCTGCTGGCTAATTAGCAGATTAATGATCAGTGAGTTTACCTTAGAAATCCTCTTGTTTCTGCCCTACTCAGGTCATTGGCAATTTATCTTTTCCCCATGTTAACCTCTTGTTCTGTTTTTTTTTTTTCTTTTCCTGTTTAGTCACAACACCAAAACAACGTCGTGGCTAGACCCTCGGCTGGCTAAGAAGGCGAAGCCCCCCGAAGAGTGCAGGGAGGACGGTGAGTGCACACTTCTGGAGCTGGTTGGGTAATCATGTTGTTTTGTGTCAGTTCCAGGTTTGGTTTTAGCACCTGTGGGAGGGCTGCATTTCCGCCTTCCTACATTAGTCTGCCCATGACTCATTGTTCTAGTGTTTTTTCTTCAGCTTTTCATATTATTGTTTGTTTAGAGGGAGAATTAAATGTCAGAGCTAATTGTTATATCACCTACTCCTGATAATATAAGCACTGAATCTGGTGCTTTTGCTTTATTGAATTGTGTCAGTGTGACCTGCTTATTAATTTTAAAACAGGGTAATTCAATGCATGATTGAGCTATTTAGTGTCAGTTTATTATTTATTTAAGTTATTTTTTTGGACTGTACGAGGCCAGCACTGAAACACAGTATTTTTGTTGCCCAAAGACTTACATAAATAGGTAAAAAAAGCTCCTTTATCCATTCTTGTGATTATTCCTTCACTTTATATATTTTCTACATTTTAAAAGAAAGGTTTTTATCCTACATTAAGTTGCCTAACGTGAGTCTATACAGTATATTATGATAGGCGGGGTCCAAGATAGTAGGAGTAGCCAGTAGGGTTGTCAAAAGTATTGAATGGTTATTTAACCAATTATCCATACTAAAAAAGTCACATTCACGGGACAAAAGTTTTGATTATTATTATCGTATCGGTATCGTGGTCAGTATTGAATATTAAGCCTATTCCTTTGTGTCATTATCCAGTATGAAATTTTAGTATTGTGACACACCTACTAGCCGGTAATTGTAATTCTGATAAAGAGATAGTTTGCGTTGCATCTTATGTCCAATAACGTGGCATACCCATAATGGAGTTTTAATATTAACAAATCATCCAACAGTAGCAATTATACAATGAAGAACTATACTCTATATGCTACTTTCTGGTTTGCTAACTGTGGACAGTAGTTTTGTTTTGCCACTACCTGCTTTAGATTAGGCACAGGTTGTTGCCCAGAGGTGTTCCAATCAGATGTGTACAGTTCCTTGCTGTTGTCCCAGCCTTCACTCACAGAATTAGTGATGTGACTCCGGCGCTACTTTAAATCAATACCTCCCCTGCCTTCTCTTCCTCTCCTCCCCACTCCCTCCTTCATCCTGCTCAGTAAAAGGGCCCAAATGTGACAGGAATCCTAATCACCGTGCTCCTCTCTCTCCTCTATCTCTCCTGCACACACACCCTTTACTGTTGGTGGGTTGGCCAATATGGCAGCTGTGGTGCATGTTTCATCTCGGGCAGCACTGCACAGATTGGGTTTCACAATAATATGGATAAGGTAACAGTTCAAATCGATATTGTCGTTTGAAAAGTTATCACAAATTTAATATTTCCCATCCTGTCTGCATGGAGTCATACTATGTTCAAAATTGGGTTATACCTTGAGAAACATGTCCTGAATGTATTGAACATATGATCATATATAATCCAGAAAAATTACATTATTCCAAAACCTTTCAACCCTATTAGGTCAAATGAGATTATTGTCATAGAAAGGCCATGTCTAACTTCTGATTCAAACATAATTAGTGTAGGTAATTGCAACAATTAGATTATGTATTATTTAACACTACTTAAAACTACTTTGCTTTTCCATTCACTTTTTAATAATATAACCAAGTCATTTAAGGCAACACATTTAAGAAGCTTTGTTAAGTTTAAATGAACATAAAACCCAGTAATCACACATAATTGCTTTCTAAAATGGTTAATTCTGTTGAGAAAATAAGCAGCGGCAGCCTAGCACATGATACAATTAGTCTTCTCTCCATGTCCTCAATGCAATGTACCGACTCCATAATTTGTGTGGACTAGACACTGGCAGTGCTGAAGGAAAGGAGATGCTGAGGAGGGTGAGGGTTCTGCTGCTTTATTAGAAATGGAGAGGAGGAAAGTCCATATTAATGACATGAGAGGTGAGAAAGGATTTATAGTGTTGTAATTGGCTGGCTATGACATGAAGTAAGAATAAGATACAGTCTGAGAGCATTGGATTATTAGTAATATTACATAGGTTATCTCAGAATCACTGTATAACTGAGTGATCTGCCTGTTGTTTGATCTTAATGTGGTTTTGTGGATTCATGTTCATGCCAACATAGATCCCATTAGACCATGCTGACATCCTTGTTCAAATACACAAAAGCAGGCTTGGTAGGCTACTGTTAATAGTTAGTTTTTGTTGTTGTTGCTGTTGTTGTTTTTAAAGAAATTGGTACATTGGAATATTCTAGGTATTATTTAGGTTATGGTTTTAGAGATAATCATAAATGGTGTACTATAGTGTATGTATTTCAACACACTGCTACCATAAACCCAGTACTGTTCAGTACTGTAAGTTCTTGTACTAAAAATGAAAGTAAGTAGTTAAGTTAGTAATCAGTTTATTTTGAAATAAATGAATGTTTGAGGACATATTTCGGTCTGTGTGTAGATGGGGGCCTTGCCTCATGCAGTGTGTTGCCAGGTGTGTGACTTTCCCACAGAATTTGGCGGCTTTTTAACAGCTGTCTCAGGTGAAAAAATATTGTTTGCGGGTTTGGCCAGAGCTGTTTTCTATAAAAAAATGTATTGATTTCTAGAATAATGAAAGTCTTGAATTTTGGTGATAAATCTTCATATCCAAAGCCATCAGCACTCTGTGGAACTTCTATTTGTACGAGAGAGAGTGAAGGGGATGGGTCTGTATCACCAGAGGAGCACTACTTTCAATACAGTGGAAAACACAGATGCGGCGTACAGTCCGCAGGGTTTGGGCAGTTTTCCAGATGCTCTTGTTTGGATTGGGCCTCTTAAACCTGGTAACATTGCTCATGCCCTAAGTACCACTGAAAGTAAACAATAATAAACTGTGTAATAGCAAAGGGTTAGGGGTAGCAAATAGCAAATTTAATTCTGTGAACTGAACAAAAGTTTTTTTAATCAAAAATGTTTTGCAGCTGATCTAAGCATCTTTAGTTCTGGTCAGAGTGCAGGTGGACACTGCCATATATTTGCCTGAAGGGAGGAGCTAACTACACTGAAACTACTACTACTAACACACGACTCCTTACTTGTTTACAGTTTCTGTTTGTTTGCTAGGTCTGACGAACTGCTGTGTAATGTGTTTTACTATGTTTGAAATGCTAATTATGTACAACCACATGTTCTCTGAGTTCAGC
>JACN01016793.1:0-16089 GCA_000787155.1 Scartelaos histophorus | reverse complement strand
TATATATATATATATATATATATCACAAACAAAACCAAAAACAAAGATGAAAATGAAAGAATCTTGGACCAAACTCTGATTTATCAATGCTTAAACTAAAACTAAACAGGACTAAATTAGGATTAAACCAGATCTAGCAGGAGGTCTAAACTAGTTCTTACTCAGGTGTAGGATAACTAGATAAAGAGGTGTTTACAGTGTTGATGATGCATACAAGTATTTGATAGCGATGAAAAATAATGATAAGTTTTGTGTTTTCAGGAGGTGCAGGCATGTACTGTGGACATGGGCATCACATCAGACAGCTCCAATCACCCAGACAATAAGAGCAAGAACCGCTACATCAACATCCTGGCCTGTATGTTACACTATAAAGGTGTATCTTTATAAGACTAATATGTTTGTGTTGAAAAGTCGGATTCTCTTCTTTCAGATGACCATAGCCGGGTGAAGCTCTCCAACAGTCTGGACAGAGAAGGCTGCGGAGACTACATCAATGCCAACTTTGTCGATGTAAGACTGACAAGCTCCTGCACATCTCATATAAATATGTTTGTTGAACTAGTCCTAAACTTACTGTGTAATGTTCTCCCTGTGTAATGTTCTCCCTGTGTAATGTTCTCCCTGTGTAATGTTCTCCCTGTGTAATGTTCTCCCTGTGTAATGTTCTCCCTGTGTCTGGGTGCATCCTGGTCTCACTATAATGTCTGTGTGTGTTCAGGGCTTTGAAAGGAGCAGGGCTTACATTGCCGCACAGGGCCCTCTCAGAGCCAGTCGGGAGGATTTCTGGAGAATGATCTGGCAACAAAATGTAGGAGTCATAATAATGATCACCAACCTGAAAGAGAAAGGAAGAGTATGTCTCCACTTTACCCGAAAAGAACTATGTCTATATAAAAAATATGCAATACTTATAAACATGTGTATGTTCAGACCAAATGTGACCAGTACTGGCCCGAGGACTCAGAGGAGGACTATGGGCCGTATCAGGTTTCTCTAAAAAGCACCAAGACTCTGGCCTACTACACACTGAGGACCCTCTCTGTGAGAGACACGTCAAAGGTACAATATACACTATGTACTGCAATAGTTGAAGTCACAACTGTAGGGTGTTTGAAGTCTTTTTTAATGATATTATATTATTCTCAGCAGAGTCTGTAAATAATGCTGAAGTGCTTACAATGTGACAGGATTTATGTTAAAAATGAACATAACCCTAACCCTGCTTTGTAAATGTAAGATTAAGTAAATGGGTTTCTTAGCTCACTACTGACTGTCCTCCCCTCAGTCATCCCAGAGGAGCGAGGACCACACGGTGCTGCATTTCCACTACACTCAGTGGCCGGACATGGGGGTCCCAGAATACACTCTCCCTGTGCTCTCCTTCATCAGGACCTCCTCTCAGGCCCGGACCCAGGACATGGGCCCTGTCCTGGTCCACTGCAGGTATAAAAGAGCTGCATTTAGTAGTGTTATAGTAATGTTGGTATAAACTTACCAATAGACCAGCCAACCATAGAAAAGTGAGAGCAGTGTCTTGGAATTATGAACTGGCCAGAGCAAAATTATAATTGACAGCCTTCAAGTAGTGTGATGGCTGACCTACCACAGAGACTTTGTCTGTCTGTTATCAGATTACTCTGAATACATTGGTGAGAAAAGGTGGTTGCTGATCATGGCCTACGTATTGTAATCCAGACATAATTGTATTATAACACATTTGTACATATTGTTGTTCTGTCTCAGTGCTGGAGTGGGCCGGACGGGGACTTACATAGTGATCGATAGTATGCTGCAGCAAATCCAAGACCAGGGCTCAGTCAATGTCCTGGGCTTCCTCAAACACGTGCGCACTCAGAGGAACTTCCTGGTCCAGACTGAGGTCAGGAGAGTAACATTACAACATGCACATGCAGAGATTTGCCTCTGGTTTGACACACTGCATCACCAGCCCTGATTTCCTTGTGTTCACTCCTGTGCTGTAGGAGCAGTACGTGTTCATCCAGGACGCTCTAGTGGAGGCCATTTTGAGCCGAGAGACGTCCGTGACCTCTGACCTCCTGCACAGTTACGTGTCTGGGCTGCTTACCCCAGGGCTTTCAGGACGCACGCGCATGGACAAACAGTTCAAGGTAAAACTACTATCTAGGAATGTCAAACTATCCAGTTTGACTAGGTCTGCGATAAAAAATGGCATTTAGAATATTTGTCATATTAATTTTTGCTGGTTTTCATTTAATTTTTATTCATGAATGAATAACTAAAATATTTATTTGTTTTGCAGCTAATCAGTCAGCGACAGGCCAAACATGCAGACTACAGCACAGCTCTGAAAGAAGGGAACGCAGAGAGGAACCGAGCCAAAGCGCTCATGCCTGGTGAGAAGAACTTTAGATAGAAGGACTTTAGACTTTCCATAGTTATAATATAAATCTTACACTTTTAGCTCATCTTGGACTGAGCAAATATCAAATTGTGATTTTCTTCATGTTGAAGTTCTGTTTTAGATCCACACTAGTTCCGGTTTTGTTCCAGTTTAATTTTAACGTAGTGTGTGTGCAAGTGTGAATGAAACACTAAACACAAGCATTTGTTGATCACTTTAACTCAAAAGTTGCTGGGACAATCCTTGCTGCTGGCATATTATTGTGTCCTGTGCAAAACACTTCACACACCTTATATTACTTGATCATTGTTGGTTGTTTTTGATGTTGCATTGTATGTGCAGATAGACTTAAAAATACTGAATCTGTGTAATTTGTTTCAGTGGAAAGATCCCGAGTTTGTCTCACAGCCTCAGACTCAAACTCTACAGGCTACATAAACGCCTCATACGTCATGGTAAAGCCTCTTTCACTCTGCAATTTCTAACAGTCTGTTTTATTACATTATTATAACTGTATTTTGCGTTAAACCAGGGCCACCACCACTGCAGAGAGTTCATCGTGACCCAGACTCCGCTCGGCTCCACAGTGGAGGATTTCTGGAGGATGGTTTTAGAAAACAACATTCACACCGTGGTCTGTCTCAGTGACGCACAATCTCAGGTAAAATCAGATTTAACTTAACCCAGGTTTGTTCTTTGTCTTGAAATTTCATTCAGAAGAAGGGGTGAAAAAATCAGAATTTTTTGTGCCTGTGTTTGAACATAGAACTGTATTAATTAAAGGACTTATAAAGTACTTTATAAATACAATGTTATCAAAAGGAAAAACTGCCCCTTGCCCCACACCTGTAGTATGACATTATCAAATTCTGTAATCTGAATTTGAGGTCTCAGGATTAATTAAAATGAGTTCCCTTTTGTGTTTCTCAGTCTGAAGAGGACTTGTGTGTGGTGTACTGTCCAAGCAGAGATCGACCAATCAGCTTCAAGGATTTCACTGTATCATTTTCATCAGAGGAACATGTTTGTTTGTCCGGAGATGAGAAATTTTTAGTACAAGACTTTAAACTACACTGTCCACAGGTAAAACAAAACACAGTGTGTCCTCTGCTCTCACTCTTTTATCATTCTTCTATCACTCTTATGTGTTTTATTTGGTTGGTTCTTTGTAGAGTAATTATGAGGTGGTGGTGCGACAGTATAGCGCCATCTGCTGGCCCAACCCCGACAGTCCCATCAGGAACAGCTTTGACTTGATAAACACAGTCAGAGAGCACAGTGTCATCTCAGAGGGACCAACGCTAGTGCACGACCTGTGAGTCTATTCAAAAAACATATTTATATCCTCCTTTTTTCCTATTTTCCTGTGTAAACTACTAGTTTAGCTGTTAAAACAGCTATGGTGATCAGTAGAGAACAAATTAATCAAGTCAGAAAAGTATGCAGTACTGACAAGTATCATCAAAGTTGTGAACATACAACTTATATATTTATAAGTTGTGATTATATTTTATCCTAAAATTAAATTGAGTTATACTTACTGTTAACTATACTTGCTAACATCTTATTTTGTTTTTTCCCAGAATGGGTGGCCCAGTGTCAGGCCTGTTCTGTGCTCTCACCACACTGTACAGTCAGCTGCAGGAACAGGGAGCTGTGGACGTGTATCTTGTGGCTCGAATGACCAACCTCATGAGACCAGGAGTCTTCAATGATGTGGTCAGTATCTGTCAACTCTGCTACTTGCCTTTCTGCTATTGTACAATCGATGCTCCTATATTTAATGTCATCAGAAAGTCTATATGTTTACTGCCTACTGTTTATAAATGCATGAACTGGACAATGAAATTGTCTATCCAGTTTAATTTAGGAAGCCTTAACGTTGCATGGTTAGCTCTCCAGCCTCACACAAAGTCAGTCCTGCCTGGGACCATTCCTAAAACAGTAACAGTTTAAGTTTAGAATATAGATTCTTATACTTGAAGAAGCTAGTTCTCTCTAGGTTGTCCCAGCATCATTAAAGGATGGGTTAAACGCAGAGAATGAATTTCCCTCTTAGACAGATGAATAAAGGACACCTCTACCTTTAGGCTTATTAGTATTCTGCATCTTCTTCCTTTTTAGGAGCAGTTCCAGTTCCTGTATCGGTCAGTGCTGAGTCTGGTGAGCAGTCAGGAGGATCAGCAGGTTCTTCAGAGTCCAGAGACCAATGGGACGGTCGCAATGGGCCACAGCAGCACTGCAGAGAGCCTGGAGTCTCTCATGTAAACTACATTTACACTGTCGGACTGAAGAGGAAAAGCCCCTCATTTGTCTCAATAATCAAATAAACTACAAACTAATGCTGTGAAATATAGCGAACCAAAACCACTTCAAAAATAGTTCAGTTCACTTATAGTTCAGTTCAGGTATTATTCCACACAAATATAACACCTGTATGGTACTGACAGCTTAAGCTTAAAACCAAGTATAGCACCACCAGCAGGCTGATTTTTGAGTTACATGTTGTTGAAAGATATATGTATATGTTGTGAAATGCCAGCCCAACAACACACTTCCTAAATGAGATTATTGATTTCAAATGTTGTTTTAACAATTCTATTTTAAAGTTTTATATTCTAGACTTTTAAATTTAGCTATTGTCCAATTTCTATTTGACTATTAACTCCTATTACTACTATGTGCCTTCTGTGCTCTGTATTGCTATTCTTGTTTTTGGTAAAATTACTGTGACTAAAGCCAAAATCATATTTTTACTCTGATATAGTATAACAAATTCTCATAGTATTTGAAATATATATATATAGATTCATTCAATGTAATGTGTTAACAATGGTGAAGGGACTGTTACAAAGAAAACTGTTATATAGATAAATTGTGAACCTCTCACCAGGCTAGCATGGAGAGAATATTATCTGAAATCTAAATTCACTTCCAGAAATCAAATCATGGAAAATTGTCTTGTCTTCTACATTTAACCCATTCTTCATTGCCACTGTATTTATATAAAGACGAATACTTCTGAAGGAAATTAAAAAAAATCCCCATGCCACCCAGCTTGAGAATGACCTAGTTTTAAAAAATAAGATATGTTGTGGAAATATCCTCTGTGAAGCACCATTTGAAATAATATTTTTAAATAGTTTAGCTAATTTAGAAAATCCAAATTGAGGCTGTTGGGTTGGTTTTTAGTTTTATTAAAAACAGTAAAAGATTGTCTGTATTCTCTCCATATCAAATGCTCACCACTTTTTATAATATTTTCATCACATTAAAGAACAAAGTCACATGACACTGAATCGAACTACACTTATTTGTTATGCATGTATTTTTTATGTAAATATAACAAATTAACACTAAGGCCAAACTACTGTCTACTGTTTATATTGTACCTTTGAATATTTCTATTTTACTATGAGACAATTTTGTAGAAATTTACACAAAATATATAACTTTGAATCTCTATTTGGTAATTTAGATGTTTATAATTCAAAGACCCATTATTTCCTGGTCTGATTTAGCACATTGTGTACAAAAAAGAATAAATGCTTGTTTCAAAATAAAAGTATTTGGAGAATGAACCAAGTGGGTGTATCATGCTTTTATTCTGAAGTCATACATTATATTGCATTGCATTGTCTGCATTTGACCTGTACATTGTGTATTGGCAAGAAAATCAAAAATATACTTAATTATCAGTATGTCTTCAAGAAAAAAGTTTAAAAATAAATCTTTGTCATATTACACGTGTCAATAATATACTGCAACATCCCAGTAGATAAAGTGAATACAGTGCATTAGAATAAATAGCTACACACATTTTAAGAAGTTCAAAGCCCTTACATTGAACAGAACTATGATAGAATAATTAGTATTCTCATAATAACTATGAAGATAACTGAAAAAGTCACACAATTAAAACACAAGGTTATGTCCACGCTCAAATAAAAAAGCAGTCAATATTTTTGTCCAGAAAATGCGTATTTACCGTTACAAATATTTATTTTGGTAAAGGGCATATTAATATCTGTATAGTATAGTATGTTTTAATATATTTCATTCTAGACTATTTTTCATTTTAATGTGAACAAAGCCTTTGAGATATTCATAAAACCACTTAACATATTACAAACAACTGATGTATTTAGTCTGTAATAATAACATTTAATGTACAATATAAATAATGTATGTTTAATTGGCAATATTCACACAAGAGGCACAAATGGGGTTCTATGTGGTAATTATATAATTATATACTTTTGTACAAGTCAAGTCTTAACTGCAGACGCTAATGAGGGAATGTTGTTGTGGCTTTGTAGATTCTGACTCTTCACCCAGGGGTTTGATATCAACTTTTTGCTCACTGTCTGCAATTAGGTCACTTCATTGCAATATCTGAAATGTGATCTTAATATGAGTTTTACTGTATGTCTACAATTTTTTGCGTCAATGTATTTTAGCTAGATCATGTAAGGATAATGAATTGCAGGCAGTTACCCATTAACATTTAAACTGTTAAATATTTTTAAATACAAAACTTAACGATATATATGAACTATGATCTGAAATATATCTTAAAATTATGTTACGTTTTTTAAAATATAAGATATTAGAGACAGTAAATTCTGTCTATTTTGGCATTACGGTACTTTAGTAGGACCATATGTATACTGTATATTGGAAGACTGTGATTTGGCTAAATATCTACTTTTTTGTACACAAAGTCATAAAATGTTTGCATAACAGATGTTCAAGTAAATAATAGAAAAAAATCATCTGGAAAAAATAACAAATGTGAAGAATCTTGTCTAGTTTATAGAAAATAAATGAAGCATTTACTAATCTATGCAATAAAAAAAGCACAATAAGCAATGTTGGTACTGAGCCGAAATACTGGTAGAATCTTTCCACTTCTAAATTTTATAAAATCAAGTTGTTTGAAAGGCTATAGCACCAATATTTATAAAAAGATGTCCCTGATTCAAGCAAAAACACCATTACAAATTAAGGAAGGATTACTATAGTTTGTAGAAAAATCTGTAGAGGAGACTGTAGGACTGGCTGCATGTTGTTGTGTTAAATTCACCTCTTTATGGTGGTTCAGTTTGCCTGTGAACCCTGTAGGATAAAAAGAAAAAATATTTTACCACTATAGCCCAAATCATTTTTACATTGATTTGGTGCATTCCCCAGACAGTAAAATGATGAGACACACAGATAAGGAGGATGAAGAGTTACAAAAAAGTATCAGCACATAGACATAGGCTGAATTTTGCATACACACATTTAAGTATTTTACAAAGAACCAATTCTGGACAGTAAAGTTACATAGTGCCCCCATTTTACATGATCATTATTATTTAAATCTCACTTTCTTTTCTAAAGTATATTTGCACTCACAGAGTTGGTACGTTTGCGTTTCCAGCAGTCGGGGTTGATCCTCTTCTGTTCGTCGGCTAAAGCTTTGGCCTGAACCGTGAAGACTTTGCGCTCCTCATTGCGCAGCTTCTTCCACCGCTCCCCCAACAGCACACTGATGGCTCTGCAACAATTAAACAGAAATATTTTAATACTTTTAGAAATTACATAAGTAATGGTTACAGTTCTCTTTCTTTTTTTCTTTGACCATGGCACACTTTTTGGTAGAAATATTTGGCTGTACACCACCTATTAAAATAGGGTTGTTAGGTGATAAAGGTGATTTTTTTCCTTTGTATTTTGGACCAGATGTTTACTCCAGACATAAATTGGGGCCTTAATTTTGAAGGCTCCCCTAACAATACTTAAAAGAACAATTCTATTATACTATATAATAAAATGAAGAGGTAGAAAAGTCAGTGCAAACCTGTTGTCTTTGCCCGGATACATCTGCGTGTACTGAACTCGGTATTTTTTAGCAAACAACATGAAGGCGTTCATGGGTCGTTTACTCTTTGTGGATGTGGCAACGTTATTTCCTGGTGATTCTCTGTTCTGGCCTCTGATTGGTTTATGATGAGGAGAGTAGTAGGGGCCTGGTCTGTCCGAACCTGCAAACAAAAATGCATACTCTTGTTGTGTCCTTGGGCAAGACAGTTCATTCATTATCTATGAATGTATCCATACAATAACTCAGAAGTGCATTAAGAATTCAGCAAAGATGGACTATGAAACTTTTTTGATGGTGGGTCTGTACTTTGTCACCATGGAGTTATGCCAAGTTAGGGGTCAAATTTTAGATACACGACCCCATGGTGCTCACTGTGATAATGCATGTTTTAAGATATGTTTGACCACTAAAAACACATGTAAAATATAAGAGTCACTAACCATGTGCAATGTTTATGTCAGGAGATACAGTATCAGAGCTGGACTGAGACTCCCTCCTCCGTCGGGCCATACTGCTGAGCACATACACTGCAGACGAGTCCAGAGGGGTGAACGAGTAACTAGAAAATAAAATATAACATCAAAACAGCAATAAACCACTTTGTATCAGAGCACAAAGTCTGCTCCTCTTGTTCTTTACCTCCTGAAAGTGTCCAGCACCGAGGAGTCATCTGTGTGTTTGGCGTCTCTGTGTCCTGGAGGCAAACACACGTCTCCCACCTCCATCTCATAGCACGGTATCCCATAATGCACCACAGTCAGGCTCGGGTGGAACGAAGACCAGCCTGAGAAAACAGTGGTTATGTTTACATACACAGTAATATCTGATTTTATCTGATGAATTTTATCTGATGAATTTTGAGTAATTATCAGGCAAGGAAAAATATTTAAAAAATGGCAGAAGTGACAAATATTAATGAGAAAATTTGAAATAATTTATTTCACACTCATTGTACTTTGTCTTCCAAAACCGTTTCTCTAGAAATATATTGATAATTGTTCTGTTTATCAGATTTTTACTGGCAATGTAAACATACCCAGTCATATAACTTCAGATAATACTGATTGCTCAAGTACTTGTGTATAAGTAGTAATGAAAAACACAACTACAAAAACACGACTACTACTACTACTACTACTACTACTCCTGCTGCTGCCATTAGTGAGAGAAAAATCCCGTAGTTGGCTTTTACCTTTGTTTTTAACATAGAACGGGTGGTCAAGTTGGCATCGCGCTGTCAAGAAACTGTGCCCAAACGGTCCGGGGTTAAAGGTCAACTCGAGTACAGGCTGGTCACGTGACACAGTCTCAGAATGTTCCATCAGCTGCAGTCCCTCTGAGCCGTAACTCTGGACAGAAAAATACAAAGAAATAGATTTGGTTTATGTTTCAAACATCCAGATACATAAAGATTTGAGAATGTTGTAAACACACCCTATAGTAACATACCTTGAACATTTGTTCTTCTTCTTCAGAAAGTTTGTCACTCTTCAAGTCCTCAATGTCCTGCCAATCGCTTTTACTGTTGCTGAGGAAATGTAACTGAGTGCCTGTGGAAGAACAGATTTGATTATTGGCTACTGAAAACAAGTTCTGTGTGGTAGGCACAGTAGCAATACAGCATACACACTATATGGATTAACAAGATGTATTAAACTAGGTAGATTGTATTTATTATTTATTTATGCGTTCATTTAAATGTTTTAAATAATAGAATAATATTGTATTATACAGTACTACCTCTCAGGAATTGCAGTTTTTTCTAATTTGTATTTGTGATCACGGCCAACTCTAGATATAGTCATATATCTTTATATTTAAATGAAAAATTAAATATGGGCCAGCGCAGGCACCAGGCTTGACTGTGACCAAAAATAATACCCATTTCCATTTTGATTATTTGTCTGTGTAAAGAGGAGACCAAAAAAAAAACAAAAAAACTGTACCTTTGATGAAACAGTGCCACACGGTGGAGGGCCAGGTGAAGTTCCAGCCCACATCTTCATCATCAGAGAGAGAGGAGCGGGTCGATACTGCAGAGCCACACTCACTGCTTGTCTGTGGGAGGACACTTATCTCAGTACATTTATAATAACATATAACCATATAATAGAGTATTACTAAAGCTATAAAGTACCCTGCTGTGTCTGCGCTCCCTGCCACAGCCTCTAGAGGGAGACAAACTGCAGTGAGGTTCAGGTGGAGGCCGAGCGTACGAATGAAGATCTCTATTGCAGCTGAATGACGATGAGCTAAAAAAACAAACAATAAAATCATGAATGATATTGAAGATTTAAAGGTGCATTATGTAACTTTTTGTTTGGGAGTCCGTCACCTGCTTGTTTCTATGGAGATGTCATTGCTCTATCTGGAATGTTCCAGAGTAATTAAACAGCTCTACCTTACATTTATTACATTACAGGCAAAAGTGGACTAAGCAAGTGTGACGTCACCCATAGCATTCAGCGCTGCTCAAATAAGGCTCACAATGCTGCAGGAGTGAATCTGGAGCCAGGCTCTAAATTATGAATAGGATTTTTTAACAGACAAAATAGCGTTAAAAAAAAAAAAAACAGGATCATGGAGAGCGGCTTAATACAAACATTTTAAGACCAAAATGACGAGGCTCACTGCAGCAGGTACAGAGAGAGGGGCGGCAAGATCCCAATGTAAGTCAACTAGAGCCAGAGCCAGAAGGAGCCTGAAGAGCCTCTTGGCGCACTTCATATTTAGAATGCAGCAGCTAGCACAGTAGATATGTCCATTCATATATACAGTGTATCATTACAGGTGGTTTTATAGCTCAAAACTTCCTAGTAAAACAGCCATTCTGACTGTGCTTCCCCACAGATCTGACCTGTAACTTGGCCTGGTTTGGTCTCCATGAAGATAGAAAGGCTAAATACCATACTGTGAAACATAACATGCAAAGCAATAACATTTTCATGGAGAAGAGCATTTGACTGACCCTCCACCAAAAAAGTTACACAGTGCATCTTAATATGTACAATCTAATCTAATCTAATCTAATCTAATTGTGAAATTGTCTGAAGAACTAAGCTATGCAAAGCAGACTAGATACTATTTGAAAATGTCCTTTTACCTGCTGTGTGCATCCTCCTGCAGCAGGGGGCTCTGTGGTCCTGTGGCTATCAGAGCGAGCTGGGTCAGTCGCTGTGTGTCGGGGTCAGAGGTCAGCTCTTGGTGGGAAACTCCAGCTTCCATCTGAAACACTAGGGGAGTCTCTTCTGGGACCTGCTGCAGCTCAGGCAGGTCATCTGAAATGGGACCAGGGCTATAATTAGTATTATACATATACAAATGACTTTATATATGTACACATATGTGTATATATCTATATTATATATGGATAGCATTAAGAATAAAATGGGGATAAAGAGTGGGAGACACCAGCAGCAGAGTTCACACCTACAATGCCCCTATAGACCGCACTGTATGTGTGCTGATTTTTAAAGAGGCTACAGCTATAAAACAAGTGCCACTTAAAGGGGATGTGAGGAAGGCTGAAATATTTTTTGGTTGAGGTAAGTTTGGTGTTAGCTGCGATGAGGAATCAGCATTAATAGAAACATTATTTGTTTGTTCAGCACGCTACAGTATGATTTCAATGCTAACAAGAGGGGTTGAGAGTGATTTTTTGGACAGTATGATTTGTAAAACCAAAATCTTGAAAAAAAATGAAGACCATAGTTTAAATGTTACCATATTCAATGTAGCTGTCGCTGGTTGGTATTGTTGGAGAGGAAGAAAAGTGATGCTCGGAGTGAAGCAGGTCTCTTGACTGGGCATCATCATCAACAGCCATCATATCTGAATAAGATAATAAGATCTCATAAGACTTTGTTGACAAGTTTGTTTCTCAAAGCAATTAGCATGTTTATTTAAATAATCCGGTATAGTGTCTTTTTAAGTAATTATTATTAAGTTCCCTGTGATCTCCTGAAATGTAATGCTCTGATGATGTCACAATGCTGCAGTTTGTGGGTTGAAATAGGTTAGTCAGATTTACCTGTTTGTTCAGTGTGTGAGTCACTCGTGGTGTGTTTAATCACACTGGATGTCGGAGTCACCACTTCCCACACCATGGTATCCACAGTTACTGAAACACAGTCATTCATTTTGTTAACCTGAATCATTCCAAATGGGCTGGTCATCCATTGGTTGGTTTCGAAACATTTGGTCCAGGGTTCTTTAGTTTTAGACATAAAATTGACATACATGTTTGTGAATCATTGGGTTTATTTTATGTTAAAGTGGGCTAATAGTCAATTATTAAAACATGTTTTGTTTACATTTGCCCACCTATTGACCAAGTAAAAATTATAAAAATGATTAACTATGATAATATGATTACAGTGTACTTCCATAACTATTATGAGGTGTGCATTCCACTCTGAACCTCCCACAAGGCCAGCGAAACCCAACGCTCTCCAGGCTAATGTATATAGAGGCTATAAATGACTTGAGGTGAGCCGAGGAGACCCTGTTACATCACACTCAATCATATAGGACGGTTAAGCTACATGTTTCTACCTAAACCACACATTTCTTTTGGCGCATTTCTCATTATATAAGGCTCTAAAACTGAAACTAAAGCCGAACTTCAGCTACATCTGTTTCGCAATCTTATCGTCATGTGACACGCTTGTTTATAAACTTTCTTTGAGTCTGCGCATGCGCACGAAGAACCCATTCATTCAACGATAAGACAGTTCAGTCAATATTGAAACTGTTCAGTTCGACAAATATATTCTAATTAATCCAAAAAACTGACTATATTTTGTTCTATTTGTATTATATTTGTATACTACATGTTTCTGTTGCATTTTGTGACTAAAACGTCGAATTAAAGAGACATTTTACGGAAATGAGCGCTTCAGCGATAAATATATAGCCAATTTACCTCAAAGAAAAACAATGGGACCCAAAAACATATTAAAACTCACAGATCGCGGTAGTAAGTGGCTATTTAACTAGTTTTAAGTAGTTATGACGCTTGCGTAAAGGCTCTCTCAACAAAACATGTAACGTCAACAAAGCTTCTCTGAGCGACGAGAGAAACGGGCTTGTTATAACGAGAAAAACACGATGTCAGCTCCATAATTTGACACATTTTGATACATTTACTAATAACCCGTCGAATGGTTTGCTTAATTTTAGGGTTAAATGTTTAAAAAGGCAACAAATTGATTCAATGAACTTTCTTTTACTCACCAAAACAGACGCCTTGTTCAAGAGGGGGGGCTGGTGTAAACAGATCAGACTCTGGAATCCTATTGGCTGATCCTCACGTCACTCAACAACTTCTCTCACGCTGATTGGTTAAAACAATAATATGGTCTTTAAGCAATTGTGGCATTTATAAGTTCAATGAGTGTGTGTGTTATCTTCGTTTCGTTTCTTGTTTGTCGTCTTTATTAAGTCATATATCTTATAGCAGGCTAATATATACGTATTAGCGTTTTGATTGTGTTGAATAGCAATTATAGGCCACATTTAAACCTCTAATACTGTAACCATAGATTGTACACTATTTTCTATTTTAACTTGTCTATTGTTCACACAGGCTATTTTTTATTTACGCCTATTTCATTTTAAACGCATGTGCATTGATCTTAATGTTTTGTGGTGTAGCTTAGGTTACACAGAGCCTAAATAAACTATTACCCAGTCACTACAACCAAACAAGACTACTTCAACTTAGAACTACTTCATCACATTATAAGTGTTATTTGCCCTTCTTAATATAATTATGCTGCATAAAATATCATTCTGACAAAACCTCAGTGGATGTTCAGAAAGCACTTTAAAACTAGGGGGACAGGATTTCACATGCGTGTTTAGGCAGAACAGGTCTTTCCAGTCAAAGAACCCCTAACTGGAGTTTCCTCAGGACAAATTTTAAAAAGTAAAAAAGAAAGTAAGCAATGGGATCTGGTTTTATAGAATGCAAATAAATAAATAAATAAATAAAAATGTAGTCCTAATAAACCTTAATAAACTTAATAAAATAAGGCTATAGCTTTAATGTTGAAGATGTCGGTTTATTTTTAAATATTTAAATGAGCATTGTGAACCATTTCTACTGTATTATTCACTTCCTGCATTATTGTTGTTGATTGTTATTGTTGCTAACTCTCATCTCAATTAGACTAGTAACGCTGCCCTTTGTCCACCTGGAAGCCATATCATTTACAAATTGTGAAACAAATGTAAATGTTGTGTTCTGACAAAACAAACAGGTTACATCTATAATAGACAGTATTTTGCATCAAAGGCTGGAAAAATCTAACCTAAACCTCCTTATTTGAGTTGAGTGTGTCACATTCAGGATTCAGACTAGACTACGCCTGGACTAGTCGGACCGCCAGGTAAGAGCTTGCAAGAATTTGCTTCACATATCATATTTTTCACTGAAAAATTCTTGAATTTATTTACTTTATTTTAAGGTGTTATATTTGTTAACATTTTGGATTAACAAGATAAACATAAAGGACAAATTGAGGGATTAGAATATCACAACCAATAGTTTGCATAGGCAGTACTTAAAATGCAATTTTTAGTTTAAAGGTGAACTATGCAACACATGGTTTTATGAATTTGTGTATGAAGTCAAGCTAAAGATGAAACCAAGCCAAGTTACAGCCAGGTCAGATCTGTAGAGGCAAACCTTTGGAAAATTCCTGCAAATATCTTTATGAAGTTGGAGGGTAATCTCCCACTAAAAAGCTACATGATGCACCTTTAATTTAGATTGGACAGAGGCTAAATATAGACCTTACCTTGATTTGGGCAGACAGCAACTAATCAATCAATTAAACAATTAAATAAACTAGTTATGACCATATCTAATATATTTTTGATTATACCTATGCTTTATGTTCAGCCTTAAATAAAGCAAGATAACATTTTACTTTTCTGATCTTTTGCACTGTTAAACATTTAAAATAAAAGGTTGTTATATTTTACAGGATGGAGAGAAGCCTGTCTGATCCAAAGGCCATGATGGATGGCATGCATGACTCTTGTCAGAGAGACCGGTGGGGTCCGGTCTGGTTTGTGGTTGATAACATAGTACTGGTAGCAGGAGTTTTGGCCAATGCTGCTCTGCTCGGGCTGTTTCTGAGGGAGAGGAAGACACTGTCGGCTTCACAGGTGCACATTTATTACATGCAGTGTGGTAATGACGAGATGTTTACCATTTGATTGAGATGTCAAATTTGCTTGTGTTTTTCAGGTTTTGGGGGTGAACGTGGTTATTATGAATCTGATCTATCTGACCATTATTCCTGCCGATCTGATGTTGTCTCATAGTAAAACATTCAATGAAACAAGGGCAAGATTTGGTCAGACATTTTATTTTATTATTTTTTGTTTCATACAGTCAGACTTGGAACTCAACCAACCTATACCTGACCAGGACTAAACCAGAACTAAATGAAGACTATGAGGAGTATAATTCAGAACTATTAATACAGCATATTTAAGTAATGTACTTTGGCTTACTTTATGTTACAGATGAACCAGTCATTATTAGTGTAAACCAAACTGAAATGAGGTTAACTCCAGAGTCTCAAGGCCTCAGAAGAATATTTGACACGTTCATTTTGATTGGGACTCCTCTGCTGCTCACCTGCATGTGCATAGAGCGCAACATAGCTGTGAGTCGACCAGTGCTATACATGAAGATACGGGAGAAAAAGTACCGTGTGATGGTGTCTGTAGCAGTTTGGGTCATTACTGTGGGAGTCTCTGTCACATCATGTAAGTAATTATTTCATTCTTAAAGATCCTATATTAGATCTTGTGTTTT
>KN512099.1:2700-14023 GCA_000787155.1 Scartelaos histophorus | reverse complement strand
TAATAATAATAATAATAATAAATGTACTTGTATGGTCCTGTGTGTCTTATGTATGTATTTCACTTATTTATTGCTATTTTATGATTTTTATTATTTTGCCTTTATTTGATTTTTAATGGTTTTATCCTTTTAGGACTGGAGTGATCACAATTTTAGCAATCTTCACTTTTCTAACCTCTTTGCAGCACTTTGGAAGAATGTGCTATATAAAAAAATATAAAAAATGGATTTGACAACCTCCTGAAACCTGAACCACATCATGTTTTCTCTCCACTCTTAGCTTTAAAATGTATTCTCTTCCCTCCGTGTCTTATGCATTGGAACAAAAAACATTTCATGTAGCAAAGTTCCCGATGGTTTTCATCTCCTCTGGCTCATTTGGCGCACTGAGACCAGCATTTGGTACGAATCTGGCATCGATCGAGGTAAACGCCGAGACTGAGAGCCTTGGAGTGACCGCAGCCAAGTCTCCATAATCATAATCAAGCCATATGCAAGTGGAACAACACTGAAATGTCATTATTTACCATATTTTAGAATATAGAAACAAATGGGGATCAGTTTTTTCCTGTAGTCTATTGTAGTATTTTCCAAACTCGAAAAAAAAATGTGATCCATTTGTCGTTTGGCTATTTTAAGTCCCGTATTCTGCAAACCTTGTAAACTTTTAGCCATGTGACAATGCTGTTACCTCCTCTAAAACATCCCTGGAGTTGTTTTGTGTCATTTATGCATGTACCTCTTTTTTTTCTTCTTCGTCTGATTAATATTCCAGTTTAAATTGCACAAGAATAAACGGTGAAAAGGAATCTTTCGGAGTGCAAACCCTACAAGACTCAGAATGCTGTTTCACCTGGTGATGTCATGCAGTGGTTTTCAAGTGAACAGCTCCTTTTACCTTAAGTTCAGCAGATATCGGCAACTTCAGGGCTCATCCAAATGATCTAGTGAAGGCGGAGCACTTCCTGTATTACTACATCACAAATTGGAAAAAAAGGAACGAGGAAAGAGAAACTAAACATGCAGAATCTCTGTATTAAACTTGTGTTAATAAAAAATTAAATAAAAACACAACTTGAGGTACATTTGTGATGAAGAAACAACATTATAACACAACATAAAACACTCTTAATACAGGCTCTTTGAAGAATATTAACTAAATACTAACTAAAAAAAACTAGAAAACTAACTAAATATCAGAAAACAGAAAAATATTAAGAGAGAAACTGGATTTTATCTGGCAACCCCTCGAAACGTGAACCGCCTCGTGCTTTTACGCTACACTTTAGCCTCGCATCATTTTCTCTCCGTTTCCTATGCGTTGGAACAAAAACATTTCTCGTAGCAAAGCTGTGAACAGTTTTCATCTCCTCTGGCTCATTTGGCTCACCGACGCTGGGAAGTGTGTCAGGTGTGAGTGTGTGTGTGCAGATCCACACCAACGCCGTGTGTTCTGTGGTGATTACCGGACTGAGCCAGGTTCAGTCCCCCGCTTCTCCGCCGTGCTAAAGCTGCAGTTTGGGGAATGAGGCTTGAGATACTGAGAGACGGCGGAAAACACAGCGCTGGCATGTGAGACGCTGGAGTTAAACAGGGAAATAATGCACCTCCCGGCAACTACCACGGCCTGTGTGACACTATTTTCTGGTTTTGTTGTAATGTTTCCTCATCACAAACATACATAGGCCTGTGTTTTGTTTCATTCACATGTTTAACACACAAAATCTGCATATTCAGGCCAGAAAAATGACCTGGAATTGCCCATCTCTATTAAACTAAAGGTAAAAAGTAGCTGTTAACTTGGAAACTACCACACGATGATGTCACAAGGTGGAACATTTTGAGCTTTACAGTTGTAGGCAGAGTAATAAACCAGGATAACTCATGTGTGAATGAAAAAAATACACACACATGCACACAAATCTAGGTATTTTTGAGGAGGTAACAACATTTTAACATGATTTAAAGGTCACAAGATACAGTTTTATGCAGTGTATGACCTTTAACTGTTGATAGCCATTAGTTTAAACATGAAATGTGTGTTTAATTTACTTGACATTAATAATTTTCTCATATTTTTACATTTTCTACTTTCTTTTTTGTATTTGTAAGTATTAAGTAATAATTTAATTGATATTATACATTTATAGTTGTGTATTAGATACTTTTACCATCAAGCACCATCTCGACCATATGGTAGAGGCATATATTTTTAAAACTGGGGGGTCTATATATTTTTTTAAATGTATTTATTTTTGTCATTAGTGACCTAATAACTTAAAAAACACCAAAAAATAATTTTTACATATTTTTTTTTTTTCTTGGAGTGAACATTAAAGGGTTAAAGGCCAACAGCAACAATAAATAATGACACATATTTTTAGTTTAACTTGTAACCTGTAAATGGACACACTAACCTGCTAGGCGACGGTTTCTAAATACAAACTGAACATGGGGGCACTTCCGGCTCCATCGACTCTGATTCCAATTCACTTTCCATTAAAAAAAACTAACAAAATATTGCTGCACTCTGTAATTGCTGTTGTCAAGATGCACATTATCCCGCTCTACATGATCCTGGTGTTTTCATTTCACTGTTTTGCCCATAAAAAATAAATCTTATTCCTAATATCAAACTCGTCTTTAGTTTAGCTCCTATAACTTCATTTGACTGGGGTCGAACTTTACGGGCGACATCAAACTCACTTCAGCTACGTTCAGACTGCAGAGTTTAAAGCTCAATTCAGACTTTTTTTTTCATTTTTTACTGAATTTCCAATTAAATATGACTTGTATGTGATCTCCAGTGTGAACTTTAAACGCTCCAAAAGTGTCCTGCATGTGCATTGGAGGACACGACAAAGTAGCCTAAACATGGACATTGCATTGAGCATTTGGTGATTTTAAAAGCTGCTGTTGTACTGTAGAACATGTACAGCTTATTTTTTTTAAGGAGGAGATTGGGAAGGAGAGGGATGACGTTTTTGGTCATTTTTGGCGTTTTGGGGCAGTGGCAGCAACGTCTGTGGAAAGGAACTTGTAATTGCAGAGTCACAGCCAAGATGATGATGGGATTTGTTTGTGCTTCGAGTTCATACGCAGTTTTTACATGTACATTTGCGTGCACGTCGTGTGGGTCAGATGAATGAAATCAGGCCGTTCAGACTGAAGTCGCACTTCAAAATATGAGAAATGCATCGGCGTTAGGAGCTCATATCCGAGTGGCCTGGGTCACATTTGGAAAAAACAGATCTGTGTCGTTCAGACTGGCATTAAAAGGTCAGATACAGATGCAGGTCAGTCCCATAGGGGTAAAAAAATCAGATTTGGGTCAGTCTGAATGCAGCCTTAGTTGACTTGTTTTATACTGTCTATGGCCCCACTGTACTCCTCTGTATTTACAATATGCGTCTGAACTCAGCCAAATTGCCAACATTTCAGTATAATTACATCACTAAACAAGCATGTGTCCTTATATCTAACAGCTGAGCACACGGCTGTATTTCTATCATGTTTTTATTCCTTTTGGCTTCCTTATCAAAGCACAAACTGAAACTCCAATTCTCTTTTTGGTGCCTCGCTCTGGCTGTGGCTCATTCCACATTCTATTAGTCATTTCTTCTCCGAGGGAAACGTCTGATAAAAGAGGCCTGAATGCAGGTTCCCCCAAACAGTGACGGATGTTGAGATTTTTCATGTTTTTAAAGAAGCATTGATATGGTTAGGAGGAAAATAAACTATTCAAAACATACTTTTACTAATACAAGCAGTAGAAGAGTGAGCAGTGGTTTGTAAAGACGTCTCTGAGGCATAAAACTCGCACATGTACAAGTTACAACATCTTTTACTTAAGCTTTAAATATATATTTCTGGACACCTTAAATATTGCACTATTATAAGTTTTCTTCATCACAAACCTGGAGTTGTGTTTTGTTCCATTCACACAAGTTTAACACACAAACCCTGCATATTTAGGACTTATTCTCAAATGAAAAACGCTCCGTTCCACCTTGTGATGTCATACGGTGTTACAGGAAGTTTGCTGTTTTATTATAAAACTCCACACACCTTCACTAGAATCATTTGAATCATTTCATAGCTGGAATTGCCAAACTTGACTGAACTAGAAGTAAAAAGTAAACTTTAAAACTACTGCTTCATGACATCACAAGGTGGAACGGAGCATTTTGAGCTTTGGAGATGTAGACACACTCATATTAAAGGGTTATTATCCAGGTTTTATAGCAGGTCATGTTTAAACCCTGTAATTATAAGTCAGTTTACAAGTCTTAACTACATCTTTTCCGAGTCTGGATATTTTTTTAGGTTTAAAATTGTATTTCTTGGTTGAAAATCATGACATTACACTAGAAAATTCTGAAAAACTTAATTAGAAACCATGTACACTGACCCAAAACTCCTCTAATATACATAGAGATTGTTATTTTTGTTGAAATTATGTTTATAGTATTAGAAAAAAAAAAAAAAGTGTTTTTTACGTGTACAGTAAATTGTGACAAACATTTGGATAGAATTCTCCCTCGTGTGGTGTCTTCTCTACTTTCTGTAATTTTGAACACATTTTTGAACTTTTCTTCACAAATTGCTTTTTTTTTTGGTGTAAAACTATAATTTTATATTTATAACAGGTATTATCCCACCAAATGAAGTTAGAGAATCATCAAAACCTGTTCTACTCACAAGTGGAATATATTGAGCATGAATATAGTATAAAATGGAGTATTTTCCATGCATACTTTATACTTATATACAAATCTGGGTACATTTTAGCCACATGATTGTCCTTAATTGAGTAAAGATTTCCAGTAACTCTTCTTCCTCCTAATTGTTAAGTTGCAAATTCACTTTTTCATCCATCTTCTAAAACCACCCAGGCCTTTTTACTTCCTGATTTTGTTCCCCTCATTCTGTCAGTCCTCACCCCTCACCCCCGACACCTCGAACTACGACTGATTCCGGTTTAGTCTCCCCCTTTTGTGAATTTGTCGAGGCGGTTGTTCTGAATCGCCCTTCGTGTGACTACAAAAAGTTTTCTGATTCTGATTCTAAAGTTTAGAGTGGGTGGTTCACATTTGACAGCAGTGATTGTATTTTTTAAAGGGATCATATTACACAGTTCTCATGTGATCTATGTTTTAATGCTCCTTTAACACACAACGCCTATATATTTAAGCTGAATTCTCTTCTAAAAAGGAAAAAAAAACCTTGTGATGTCACCTGGAAACACAGGAAATGCTCCACTGTGTTTTTAAACTCCACACACCTTCACTACAATTGAATAATTTCAGCCCTGGACTTGCCAATCTCTACTGAGTAAAAGTAAAAGTAAAAATAACTTGAAAACGACCACTTCATGACATCACAAGGTGTTACTATACCTGGTTAATACTTGGGGAAAGCTGGAAAAATAAGTGGAGTGACAGTCACAAAAACTAATGTTATGTCCTTAGGCAAGACACCCACATTGCCTTGTAAGAAAATGGTGTGTATTTTGAGTGATGGTGGAGTTTGGAGGGGCCGATGGTGCAGATTAGCAGCCTTGCTTCTGCCAGCTTGCCCCAGGGCGGCTGTGGCTACAATAGAAGCTTCCCACCCAGTCTGGAGTGAGTGAATAATGCTCTCTAAAGCGTCCAGAAAAGTGCTATATAAAACTGATCCATTATTATTACACTTATTTATCACAGAGCGGAACGGAGCATTTTGAGGTTTGGAGATGGAGAAACTAATAGTAAAATATGAACTTGTGTGAATGAAGCAAAACACAACTCCAGGTATGATTTTGACGAGGTAAAAACATTCTAACACAGATTAAAGAGTACATTTTGTGCAATATAGAACCTTTTAAAGTCTTGTCAATCAAACATAACAACATCTTGTCAGTCACTACTTCTACTTTATGTCTAATTGTGGATTTCATGAACATTTTGCTAATTTGCAAATGCAATATATCATTCATTTTCTTCACTAACTCTGTCAATCCTCATTTCACCACATTTTTTGGCAGATTTTTTGGTCAATTTTTATTTTTGGGTCAATTTTGATTATTTTCCTCAAGTAATAAGTGATATAATTTAAATTTACTACAAACTCACCCACACACTTTTTTTTAAACACAGATTTATAAAAGAGCTGTTTAGTCTCATTTTGTGCTGTTATCTCCAAATATTTAAATGTTCAAATAAAGCTTTATGTGTATTCTTTATTTAGAAAGGTACCTAGGATAAGTTTTGTGGAGACATCTTTACATGTTTCACATTTCCACAAGCGTCTACCTCAAAACCACAATATCACAGAGTTGTGCGGTTATCTCTTTACAATTAAGCGTTCAAATAAAGCTTTATGTCGACTCTTTGGGCAGCAGGTCGGCTTAAACTAAATACCGAACATGGCTGATGGTTTTGTGGTGAGATTCCTGCTCTCACAAATGTATGCTGCCGTTGTGTCCTTGGGCAAGACACCAAACCCACCTTGCTAAAAGCTACGCAGCAGCATCATCATTCTCTTTCTGCCGTTATCCCTCACTCTCTCGCCCCAAATTACTTTTTTAATTACTTAAGTACATATTTTTAGTACTCTTTCCATCACTGCTTCTACTTTATGTCTAATTGTGCGTCCAATGAACACCGGGTTACTTTGCCAACTTCTTTGCCGTGAATTTTCTAAAAGGACTCACCATTTTCTCCACTTCTTCTTTATTCTGTTTTTTTTTCCTCCTCCCCTCATTCTGTCAATCCTCATCCCTCACTCTCACACCCCTGACATCTCCAACTACGACAATGGACTGATTCCGATTCGGCTGCAGCTTTTTTCTGAATTTGTCGAGGCGGTTGTGCCCTTCGGTTGACTAAAAAAGTTTTCTGAATCTGATTCTAAAGTTTAGAGTGGGTGGTTCACATTTGACAGCAGTGATTGTACTTTTAAAGAGATGATTTTACACTATTCTCTGATCTACTGTATGTTATAAACCTTGGACCTGGAGTTGGGTTTTGTTTCATTCATTCATTTACATGTTTAACACAAAAACACTGCATATTTAGTTCTTTTCTCTAAACACTCCCACCTTGTGATGTCAGCTGATAACACAGGAAGTGCTCCATTGTGTTTTTAAACTCCAGATATAAACATTTCAGTAATTTAAATCTACACTAAACTAAAGGAGCTGTTAACTTGAAAACTACACTACACTACACTACACTACATGACATCACAAGGTGTAACAGGGCTTTAAACTTCAGACGTAGACAGGCAACTGGTCCTTCAAGCCATTTTATGTAGCCTGCATGGAGTTGGAAGGTATAACTTATTACGTTGTAGCTCTGTGCCGCTATATCTCCCATAATGCAGTGCACTTGTTTCCCATGAAGTGACTATGCAGTGGGCTGGCCGAGAAAATGCAACAAATCTCTCCAAAATGTCCAAGAAAAGAAAAATGAATGCAGAAAGACGGCTATTTAATGTGAATGTCTTAAGTTTGTCAATAGATCAATACAAATAAACTCTATATTATACAGGGTGTTCCAAAAAAACATCATTTTAAAAGCAATTATCTTGAAAACTACTAAGTCTAACCCAATGATCAAAACCCATTAAATATAAACTCTTAATCTGTTTCTATACATTTTGTGAAAAAAATTGAGGTTATTTCAACAAGAATTGCCAAAGTCCCTGCAAAATGACGCACACCCTCTACGCTCTTCAAAACTTAAATGGAGATTAAATGAAAAATCAAATACAGACTCTCATTTGTAATAGTAATAATAGTAGTAATAGTTACAGCCTTTAATGATGAACAAATGATTCAAATTTGTCCCATGGTCAGTTTGGCACCCGTGCTGCAAAACCATGTAAATCATACACACTTGAAGTACTTTTTCCTCCAATACTTCTACTTTACGTCTACTTGCGCATTTGATGGACATTTCGCTAATTTGCAAACTCAATATATCATTCATTTTCCATTTTCTCCACCTCTTCCTACTTTCTTTTTCTCCTCATTCTGTCAATCCTCATCCCTCACCCTGACGTCCCAAACTACGACAATGGACTGATTCTGCTCTTTTTGGTGCGTGTGGTTCAAGTTTGGAAGCAGTAATTGAAATGCGAGTACATTTCTTGCCATGTAACTGTATTTTCAATTGAGTTCAGATTTTCAGGACCCTTTCCTGCACTACTTCTTCTACATCTTCTCCTAATTGAACATTTGATGGACATTTTTATTCCTTTTAAAAACTAGAGATTGACCGTTTTATTCATGTCAGAATCCAAGAAACCGATGAGCTCTGTCAATATTTTAGGCCAATTTTGGTTATTTTTGTCAAATTATGTCATTTAAATTTACTACAAACCCACCCACAGCCTTATTTTTTTATTTTAATTTATTTATTTTTCCCCACAAACCTTTAAAAAGCCGTGTAACCACATTTAGTGCAGACTTAAGCTTTGAAATAAAACTTTATGTATTCTCTATAGGCGGCTGGTCGGCCAAAACTAAATATTGTTCTGTACTGATGATTTTTTGGTGCAATTTTTTTCTGCTCCCACAAATAAATGCTAAATGCTGATGTTGTGTCTTTGAGCAAGACACCTAACCAGCTTGCCCACAGTGTCTGCATGTGTTGGTGTATTAATTTGTGTGTAAAGTGCCTTGAAGATGGAAAAACTGTGTATAAAATATGACCATTTACAATTATGTCTAGTACATTATTAGTATTATTAAAAAGTGAAAGAAAAATAATATAATAAGGAAAAAAAATAAGAAAATAAGAAAAATATTAGCTGAATTATTGGCATCACTATTCTGTCACTTCTCATCCCTCACTCTCTTGCAAATTACTTTTACTTAAGTACAATGTGTTTTTTTAGTACTCTTTCCGTCACTGCTTCTACTATGTCTTATTATGTATTTGACAGATATTTGATAATTTTCTTGCTCCTTTTCCATTTTTTAGTATTTATTTCTAAGCACAATTTTGATTCCTCATATTTTTTTCCTATGAAGAAATTGGGAGTGAATTTTTTCTTTTTTTTACTTTGGACTTATGCAATATATATACATCATAAAGTAATTTATGTTTTTATGTATTATGTAAAAGTAATGTAAAAATCTGTAGTTCAAAACTTTGCACAGACACTTTGTACTGTGAGGGCTTAAGAAATGAACAGTTTATAAGAGGTAAAGTGGAAAGGCGCTATATAAAGTGTGACCATCTACTATTACCGTTTAAGACTGTTAGCAGATCAACTAAAAAGTGAAAATTTTGGCAAATATATTGGCCTACTAAACACTAAACACTTTTTTCCACCACCTCCTACTTTCTTTGTCCCCTATTCTGTCCATCCTCATCCCTCTTTCTCTTGCTTTTGACATTCCTAAAGACTTTTCCTTAAGCACACATTTTAGTACTTTCCACCACTGCTTCTTCTTTGAGTCTAACTGCATTTGATAAACATTTTGTTACTTTCCGAACTCCTTTATTGTCAATTTTCTAAAACAACCCACCCTTTTCCTCACTTCACTTCTTGCTGTTTTTCCTCCCCTCGTTCTGTCAGTCCTCATCCCTCACTCTCTGGCCCCTGACATCTCTAACTACGACAATGGGCTGATTCTGATTTGTCGTCCTCTTTTAGTGAATCTGCGAAGGCGCTTGTTGTTCTAAAGTTCACTGTGTCCGTGACTCTGCGTGAGGTTTGTCTCCAGCCTGCAGGAACCCGGAGGAGACCAGAGGCATCGGCAATGAGAGAGAGAGAGGGAGGAGAAAAGAGAGGAGAGAGGGGAGGAAGAAGAGAGGAAGAAGAGAGGAAGAAGAGAGGAGGAGAGAGAGAAGGATGAGAGAGAGGAGGAGACAAGAGGCATCGGCAATGAGGACACTGCACAGAGAGGGAGAGGGAGGAGAGAGAGGAGAGGAGGGGAAGAAGAGAGGAAAAAAGAGAGAGAGAGAGAGAGGAGGGGAAGAAGAGAGGAGACGAGAGGCATCGGCAATGAGAGAGAGAGGGAGGGGAGAGGGGAGGAAAAAGAGAGGAAGAAGAGAGGAGGAGAGAGAGAGAGGAGACGAGAGGCATCGGCAATGAGGACACTGCACAGAGAAAGGGAGGAGAAAGGGAGGAGAGAGGGAGGAGAGAGGGGAGGAGAGGAAGAAGAGAGGAAGAGAGAGAGAGAGGGAGGAGAGGAAGAGGAGAGGAGACGAGAGGCATCGGCAATGAGGACAATGCAGAGAGAGAGGGAGGAGAGGAAGAGGAGAGGAGACGAGAGGCATCGGCAATGAGGACAATGCAGAGAGAGAGGGAGGAGAGAGGAGGAAGAGAGAGGGGTGAGAGAGAGAGGAGAGAGGAGGAGACGAGAGGCATCGGCAATGAGGACGCTGCACAGAGAGAGAGGAAGGAGAGAGGAGGAGAAAGGGGGGAGAGAGGGGGATGAGAAAGAGGAGAGGAAGAAGAGAGGAGGAGAGAGAGGAGAGGAAGAAGAGAGGAAGAGATGGAGGAGAAGAAGAAGAGAGGAGGAGAGAGAGAAGAGAGAAAGAAGAGAGAGAGGGAGGAGAGAAAGAACAGAGGAGGAGAGAGAGAAGAGAGAAAGACGAGAGAGAGGGAGGAGAGAAAGAACAGAGGAGGAAAGAGAGAAGAGAGAAAGACGAGAGACAGGGAGGAGAGAAAGAACAGAGGAGAGGAGAGAGAGAAGAGAGAAAGAAGAGAGAGAGGGAGGAGAGAGGAGAGGAAGGACAGAGGAGAGAGGGGAGAGGAAGAAGAGAGGAGGAGAGGAAGAAGAGAGGAGGAGAGGAGAGGGAGTGAGGAGAAAGACAGAGCAAGGGAGGCGAGAGAAAGGGGGGAGTGGGAGAAAGAGAGGGGAGATAGGGAGAGATAGGAGAGAGTGAAAGAGGGAGAGGAAACAAAAGAGAGTGGAGATGGAGAGAGAGAGAGACAGAGAGAGAGAGAAGGGGAGAGCAAAAAAGAAATTAGATAAAGAGAGAGATAGGAAAGATTGAGAGGGGAGTAAAAGGAAAGAAAGAGAAGATAGAGATGAGAAAGAGGAAGGAAAGAGAGTGAGCGAGAGAGAGAGAGAAGAGAGAGGGAAGACAGAGTGGGAGAGCGAGAAAGAGGGGATAAAAAGAGAGAAATTCGAGTGAAAGAGAGGAGAGAGAAAGAGAGGGGGATAAAGAAAGATAGGAGAGAGTGAAAAAGAGAAGAGTAGACGAGAGAGAGGAAAGAAGAGATAAAAAGAGAGTGGAGGGGAAGAGCGAAAGAGAGAAAAGAGAGGGGGGAGGGAGGGAGATAAAAGAGTGAAAGAGAGAGAAAGAGGAAATGGAAAGAA
>KN512095.1:4336-15501 GCA_000787155.1 Scartelaos histophorus | reverse complement strand
CAGCTCAGTCTAAGCTAAATATCACTTTTCTTTCAGAGCTAAGAAAAAAAATGGTGGGAGCAACTTTTATTACTGTTTTGGACTATCATACTTATATATACAGCTCCCTTTTCTATTCTGCACAAACTGGACTCTGTGTGTCTGCATCACTGAGGTTTATATCAGCAGAAAACTCTCTCACTCACCACTGCGCTCTATGATTTAGTTTTGCATCGCTAAAAATTCTCATTGATTAATATTTTTTTTACAAAGCCAAACTGGGGACTCTAGCGTCACTTGATAAGTTCAAGAAAATTGTTAAAAAGTACGTTTTTCTTGAGAGATGGAAATAGTTTTATAATGTGAAACTTTGTGATTTGACTGGAGGCAAAAGTAAAGTGGAACATAATGTGATTTTAATGGGGAAACTGGGATTAACCTCAGAATATCGCAAATTATGAACATTTGGAGAATGAAAACCTCTCAGATCCAAGTGAATGATTCAGAGCCCAGTTTAAAAACATTTACAATTATGTTTTACATTAGTTGTTTATTTGACAAGAGATTAGGATCGACATCGGCATTTTTTATCCACATTTTGAGGTTTTACTGGACAAATCCTCACAGAAATGCTGAGCTCACACCAGTTTTTCACTTCATCTGCGGATATATTGCACATTTTTATGAAGCCCAAATTTTAGCTCACTATTTTAAGGTTAGAAAACTGTATCTTTTCCATCCTTCTTAACATAAAATCAAAGTAAATAAGATTTGTCCCTTGAAAATTCTAAATCTTTGCTCAGTTTTTGTTATATTGTCATAAAACCATTAGCAGTGTGGTCTTAATTAGTGTTAATATATGCGTAGCTTCATTTTGCTCCACTTGCCTTTGAACGGATCTATATATCATAGTTTTGTTTTTAACCTTTGCACTTTGCTCTGAGCTCGGTCATGATGGAGAACCAGACTCCCCCATTTTGGAGCGATCACTTTGTCCAGATCTGTATTCTCTTATTTTCCCTAATTTCTTTACACATGTCTCTTCTTTCTATTTTAGCCCAACCCCAGTGTTTGGCCTAGTTTTCCACCCAGTTCCCCAGGCAGTTAAGGGGAGCGCTGTTTCAGTCACATACACCTCAAGAGAATTATTTATACTGGCCAGGCTGGAACCCGTCTAATTTGGGTGAAGAGCAGAGTACACAAACCTGGAGCTGACATTTTTAACGCTGAAGGCGGAGGACCGGGCTGAGACAGAATAAAACATGGCAACGCATCACTCTTTGATCCACTGTACTTTTCCCTTTTGACATTCAAAGACCACGGGGGAGGAGAGGGACAACCTGCCACCAAGCCCGCTAAGGAAAGTCAAAGCCAAAAACTGTTTATATTTCTACAAAAAAAGAGGGAGAAAATCAGGATATCTTTAAAACTGGCAACACAAATGAGTAACGAAATAAAAATGGTGGAGTTTTGCACGAGTACTCAAGAATATACTTGAACATACAGTAGCTATGGCGCAGTGATTTGAGCATTGCCCCACAAGCCCAAAAGTTGCCGGTTCAACCCCATTGTGTACGAATTTGTCTTGTAGTTGTGCTCTTTACCCATCTGGAATGTACTTGTTCAAAATATTTGACATATATTTGATATATAACTTGTTTTGTGATTAGTTTTTTTGTGGTTTGATCGCAGCTCTTACAAGTGCATATTGCTGCTTTGTCCTTGGGCAAGACATTTAACTTATTCATTCCTACTCATTTAACATTAGTACTTTATACTATATTAAATCTTCAAAGTATGCTGTAAATGTTATGTAAATGTTATGTAAATGTGATGGAAAACACCTAAAACTTTAAAGCATTTACTGGCATTGCAAGACAGGGCCATAGCTAGTTACAATAATGTTTTTTCTCTCTCTCATCCTCATCCAGCTCGGGCTCTACCTGAGGCCTTGAGAGTTCTGTGTAGTATCTTTGCTGTTCCTAGTACTGCACTTTTCTGTACTGCGATATGTTGGTTTTTCTGGTATCAGCTGTAGCCGCTCCTCCAGTTTGGGGGGTACAGCCCGTTGTGGGTGGGTAGCTCAGCTGGTAAGTCACTTTCCTTTCACCCGGGGGACACCTGAGGGCGGGATGAGCTAGTGTGGGTCAATGAGCAAGACCCTTCATAGTACTGCCCACCTCATACAGTGATGAGAGACACTGAAACTTGATGCCGCCTCAGATATCGCCCAACCAAACAAGGTCTGCGTCAGGTGCTGGGGAACCAGGGATGAAAAATGGGCTACTGGAACAAGGTGGAAGTGAGCTAGATGTGATAACAAGGCCCAGCTGAATATATATATTCCAGTTTAATCCAAAAGGGGAAAAAAATCAATAAAAAAAAAAAAAATTGGAAAGTAAAATTAATGTATTAGGAACATAGACTGTATAAAAAAGTGGACTAAGCGAGTGTGACGTCACTCATAGCGTTTAGCGCCGCTCAAATGAGGCTCGCGATGCTAACGGCTACAGGAGCGAATCTGGAGCCAGGCTCTATGTTATGAATAGGATTTTTTTGACTAAGAAAATAGCGGGAAAAAAATTCAGGATCATGTGTCGCGGGTTAATAAGAACATTTTAAGACCAAGATGAAGAGGATCACTGCAGCAGGTACAGAGAGACGAGCGACAAGATCCTAATGTAAGTCAATGGGAGCCAGAAGGAGCCGGAAGAGCCTCCTGGAGCACTTCCTGTTTGGCACGCAGCGGCTAACGCGTTAGCTATGTCCATTCATATATACGGTCTATGATTAGGAATAGTTAAAATCTCATCTTGTTTCATTCTCATGGACCCAATTAATGCTTTTTTTAATTGTTGTTTTCTTTTTCTTTCTTTTTTTTAATACAAATTTGTAAATAATATTTGCGGTTTTTTGCCTTATTTTTCCAGTTTAATAAAAAGAAAAATCATAAGTTTATACATGATGAAAAAAAATTCCTTAACATAAATTAAATGAAACACCTAAACCCCCCTCACCCGACCTTCACCTTGAAAAACCCCGTTGCCAGATTGTGATAAAATGACACAAATTGCTCCCATGGGTCTTTGTGTATTTTCACCACAAAACAACATCAGGCTCCAAATGATTCGATAAACGCCGCGGTAACAGGCCTGTCCTTGTTGAACGGCGAATACGAACGCCTCTGCCTCGATACAGAATGACAAAACATCTGCTCCATTGTCCCCGTACGTCATACAACTGCCCCGTTATATTCTCCGTAAATACCCCTTTTGACACCCCGAACGACGTCGAGTAGACTTATTTTTTATGCAGTTGTTACGCTAACTAGATCGGGAGCTGCTGCCAACTGAAGTGCTTCTCCAAGGGGGTAATTAAATGTCAAAATTGGTTGCAAATACAGTTTAGCATGGGAAATACGTCTCACTGTGGGTTTAGTGGTTTTAGATGCTAATTCCGGGCGTAAAATGCATTGACTTGAATGTCTAATGGGATCGTTTAGTCTCCCATAGCTATACATTACCCCTGCCACTAAACTGCAAATGAAGGCGCCATTATTGGTTGTCTTACAAAATATAGCCTTGTACTCGTTCCCGTCGCGATCCGCTTTACACGAACGGAGAGTGCGCTATTGCTAAGGTTGCCTGTGTTTACAAGGACTTTTAATTTAGAAGACTGTTTGGATTATATATTTATTAAACCAGATCGATCTACGTTTCTTTTGCAGAGGGAGAAGACATCCGAACAGAAAGACCTCGGTACAACGTAACTAGAGTTGTGTTTCGTTTCATTCACACATGTTTAACACTTTAACAACGTACCTGCATATTAAGTTCTTCTCTTAAACGGAAATTTCCATTCTCTACTGAAGGTAAAAGGGAGCTGTTAACTTAGCTTCATGACATTACAAGGTGGAAAAGAGTATTTTTAGCTTTGGAGATGTTGAGACTAATAATAGTACTACACAACTTTCTAACATGACTCAAAGCTCGCAAGAGTCAGTTTTGCATGATATAGGAGCTTTAAAAACAGCGATACAATCATAACTGAACCTGGAATGTCGTTAGCGCTCATATACTAAGATGTCGTCAATTCACAGAGAACAATTTGGTGTTTATTACAAGCTGGTTTTAATCATATAGGATCTGGCAACCCAAAGGGAGGATCAAATCATGCTTTCTTGTTGCGTAATTGGCTTTAAGTGAAGTGAAGCTAGATTCAAAGTACATTCTAAGTAGATGAAAACAGCAGACAGAATAGGCTCTATTCACGCTACGTCACAAACCAAAGAAAAGACGTTTGGAAAGAAGAGATTACAACTTCCGGTGTGCTCTGTTCGCAGTAGTAAGTCTGAAAAAGTCCAGGAAAAATGAGAAGATGGCCCAGTTTTCTTTATCTACATGTCACTGTATGTTCGGCTAATGAACAATTATGCCCATACATATCACAGTCAGTAGCCCCAGTGTTTGTAACGAGATCGGAAGTTCTAATCGCTTCTTTCCAAACGTTTTTCTTGCTTGAATTTATTCTATTTTCTATTTCTATTTTATTCAAACGTTTTTCTTGCTTGAATTTATTCTAAATTAGCTGTTAAAACGAATTTTGGCTTTAAAATGTTTTTATATTTTTTTTGCTTTAATTGAAAAGAACACAAAGAGAAATCCCACACACCGTCTTACTTGCAAAATGTGAAGATTTATTAGGACAATCTTCACATTTTGCAAGTAAGACTTCCTTTAATTGAAAAGACCAAGTTTTAAAAGCAACTTATCATGACAGAAAGCTTTAAAATTTCCATACTATAAGATTGAGAGCATCCTAATTATTCACCACGATGTGTTAATAAGTGCTTTTCAGAACTCTCAGAGGCCAGTGCGGTGATTTACTGCGGCGGTAAAGCTAACGGCAATTATAACGCACACTTCCGCACAATAAAATGCTCTTTCTAATTTGTAAAAAAGCACGACGCAGACTTATTTTGACCTCAAGAGACACTTACTTACTTACTGTATACAATATATCTGTATTGGGGCACTGCAAATTTGCTTTAAATACACAATTACAGGGCCTGGAAGCTGGTGAGCGATACCGAAAATGGCATTGTCCAGTTTTGTGTTCGAGATGCGTCGGAGAGAGAAGATACCCGTTCGTCGCATCTGCATTCCCTCTGCTGTGATGAAACAGAGCAGCACTGTCCTCTTTTCTTAGCAGCTCCTGACTGTACAACTGCACCTGTGTCTACATGTTTGTGCGTCCTGCTGTGCACTGCAAACACCGCCTCCCAAATGCAAATGCTAAGATTACACTGGACTGTGTTTGCTTAATGGTCTTATTTTACACAGAATTGACTCGTGAGAGCTTCACGCCGTAATAAAATGTTGTTACCTCGACAATAACATACCTGGAGATGTATTTTGTTGCATTCAAGCATTCTAAGTCTGAACATTTCCAAAGCTCAAAATGTTCTCTTCCACCTTGTGATGTCATGTAGCAGTAGTTTTCAATTTAACAGCTACAATTTACCTTTAGTTTAGTAGCAATTACACAGCTGAAACTATCCAAATGATTTTTAGTGAAGGTGCATGCAGTGGAGCACTTCCTGTATTACCGATTTGTTAAAAATGTGTGAATGAAACAAATAAGTCCGAGTATGTTAGTGATGTGGAAATAGAAGAGGTGTAACAACATCCAAGTCTCACGGTATGATATCGTCACGGTAGGAATCTCACGGTACGATATTTATTGCGATATCGTGGGAAAGCTCACGATATGTTATGGAGGCTCATGATGTTACAATATTATTCATAATAACTGGTCTGATATTCTAAAATGCTTTGACCGGTCATTTAGTACAACATCAGATCAGTGACATTTCAAAAAGTGTAAAATTCATGTAACAACTAAACATTAGGGACATTAACGATATCGAAAACAATATATATAACGGTGTGATATTCTCTCGATATGTGCTACTTTTACTTTTAAATGCACTTTACTTTGGTACTGTTATAATACAAAAATAAGATTTAAAAGTGCTTAATAAGTTATTTCTTCACGTAATCTTCACTGAAGTAGCAAAGGATCATGGACTATGTAGTTTCTTTTTAGCTATTACTGCACCAAACAATGGATTTAAGCAAAGAGTCTTGTGATTTGATATATTATGATGGCCCACGATTTTATTGCAAGACTTCTGACAATACAATATCACGATATTTCAGGTATTACTTGGAAAAAGAATTACAACATAGATCAAAAAAATGTGTAAAATGGGACCTTTATGTTTCAGAAATGCATTTGTTTTATGCACTTTTGATCACTCTTCAAGTTTCTTTACAATTTTGTGCATGATTCATTCACTCCATCAGTGGTGGTAAGTTTGCAGATTACCAAACACTGTTTTGACTCAAGAAAACGGATTTAAAGAACACATTTTTAAGAGAAAAGTGAGACTAATTGGAAAACCGTTGGCTAATGCTACCTAGCTTGTAAGGGTAATTTAATGACAGCGGGGCTTGTTTAATGGCACAAAATCAGCTCACCTTGTAGTCCCAACTAATTTTGTTCCTTCTTGCCAGACTGTGTTAAAACATCTATTAGATTCAAGTCGAACAAAGCCTCAGATTGAGCGGAGCCTCCAGTTAACATCACACCTCCGGAGAATATTGATGACATAATCTGCAGTATGAATTGTAGCCACAGCTGCCCTGGGGTAGACTGACAGAATTGAAGCTGCTAATCTGCACCATCAGTCCCTCCAATCACCACCAACCCTCACGCGCTTTCATACTAGGCAATGTGGGTGAAGTGTCTTGCCTAAGGACGATGTGTCTTGCCTAAGGATGTCCTGTGGTCCCCATCGATGTACGAACTAGGCCCAGTCCCGCTTTGCTTCTGAGATCTGAGGGTTTGACAAAAAGGTTTGGACACAAAAAGAGATGTGATGTTCAACTTTTAAGGTAATTTCAGGTAAGTTTGGATGTTACGTGACTTGAAACATGAGCTATGAGTTGTAGACGGCAAAGAAACATTTTAAAAGCAGTCCAAAAGCAGCTTCAATATTCATATTGACAATAAAAACCATACTTACCACAACCCACACTGCAGCCACAAACATTTAGTACCAACGTTCCAACCAACACATTGTTTCGTGATTGGTTACAGCTAGTGGTGGACGTACTAGAGAAAAAAAAAAGTAATAATAAAAGTATCACATGAAAACATAAAATGAAGAAAAACTATTAAAGCCACTGTTAAATTTGTACTTAAAGAGTAAAAAGTAAAAGTATTTCGCACATATTTGAGGTCTTATGAGGCTTCAAACGTAGTGATTTTGCTAAAAAATTGTGCTTGTTCGTTATGTTTGTTTCGTACCAGTTTTTATTTGTATAAACTATGAACATGCTTAAAGTAAAACCCTGCAAACGTTTCATCAAATCTCACATAATAATATATTTTTAAAAAAAAACATATACTTTTTACTTTTCAGTTAAAAACATAGAGAAGATAGTACTTTACTACTTTTAGTTTGTTACGTTTCACCTCTGGTTTCAGCATGCATATAGTTTTACCATTAAACAGCTTCAGTCGCATTTCTTTCCAAATTGAATTAACCGCAACTTTGCAAATTGAATTAACCACAAGTTTTACAGTCGTTCCATCACTGTCTAAACAAAGCCAGCCAACTGACAGCTTTGTAATAATATTGTCATTGCGGTTTGGGTTTAAGATTGTCCCCAAATATATGTTCCATCTCAATAACGTACTGTTATTAAATCGTGAGTCACTCTCCGCTGTGACGCAACAGGTATAGAACAGAGCCGCTATTTCTGTGGGTGTCCGAGTGGTGTTATTGTGAGCATAGGTACTGGATTTCACACCACTGTCGTAAAATGGTTTGATATCGGTATTGTTAAGCAAACCGTCCGCCGATCCGATACTGTAAGTACTTTTATTTACCGCGTCGTGGCTAATGCTACCGCTAACGCCGAGAACAGCTTAAAAGTGCAGTCACTAGCAAGGACCATGGTGTAACAATGGAATATGATAAGATTTATTTATATTTACCATATTTTTCGGACTATAAAGCGCACCTGAATATAAGCTGCATCAACAAAATTTTGACTAAATTTCAGAATTGGACATATATAAGCCGCACCTGAATATAAGCCGCACCTGAATATAAGCCGCAGGTGTCCACTTCTTCAAGAATGTTTTCAAGTTCGGGCCATCTGCTTTTATTGCCTCTGAAAGTGTTTGTTGTCTGTCTGTATGAGTGAGTTACCGTATTTTTGGGGCTATAAAGTGCACCGGATTATAAGGCGCAGTATCAAATAATATGTCAGTTGTGTCATTGTCCACACATAAGGAGCATCGGATTATAAGGCACAATAAGCGAAACAAAACACGTGTCGGATAAATCGAACTTTATTCAGGTCATTTACAATAACTGTCAGCTTTTCCCTGGAGGCGATGAAAACAAGAGTACAGAAGTCCAGATGCAACTTAATATATTTATTTGGTTTAGGCAGAAAATACAGGTTGACCCCTGGGGACTGTCCAGTTACATCTCTGGAGCCCCCTGCTGCAGGCACACGTTTATCAGCTTTCTTGACTTGACTTGGATTCCATATTAGGTATGGTTTACAGCTTGAACTTAAATAACATGAACACCGCAATCTTTAAACCGTACATATATGGCTTTACTTTGAACCTGCCCGAACACAAATATCCACGGTTCCCCTTGTGTCGACCTTTCACTGAAGCAACAGGTTCCATATATTTTTAACTCCTGTCTCACATGCAGACTCTTTGTTTAGGAACACACAGATAGTGAAATCATGCAAACTCTTCCAAATAACACAGAGATTATAAATATATCATTTTCACAACTGAATATTAAGATATTATTCCCACATAACACAAAAATACAAGTTTAACAGTTGGTGATTTGGGCATCAAACATGCCCGGATCCTCTCAACATTGTTCAGTTTTAACAATTTGATTTGATTTTAGATGCGCCTTATAGTCCGAAAAATACGGTACTGACAATGGGTTGGTGTGACGTCTCAGGTGGTCAGCCGATTCAGGAACATTCCCTTTGTAGACGGTGTCTGAAGGACGAACGGGGGACATGGGAGGTGGTAGGAGGCCTTTTCATATTAACTCCACTTGTGTAACTTTTCTAGTGGAGGGTCTGTCAAAAGCTTTTGTCCGTGGAGATGCTATTGCTTTCAAATGCTTCAAAATACGGTATAAAACTTTTCTTTCTACGTTAAGCATTAATGTCATGTTTGTATGTAAATGTCAGTGTTGTATGTCACGACTGTGTCTTATTGTGCTGTTCTTACCATGTTTGTGCTATGCAATGTCATTGGCAGTTTGTCTAAGTTGCATTATGTTGTTTCTTTCTTTCTGACCTGCACTGTAGATGTACAATAACCTTCAGGCTAATTCTGGCATATTTATGTGTTCATGAATATGTATTGTTCCTTTTAAATAAATAGAACTATAACTTTATAACATATTTTTGAGCTCTAAAAGCACCTGTAACTGAATAAATATAAGGTAGAGCTGTTGTGATGTCATACTGTGGAACATTCTAGACAGAGAAACGACATATTCATAGAAACAAACAGGTAACGGACACATTAAATCCCTGTGTGTGATTTTCAACCACTAGTTAAGAACATTTCCAAATGAACTGTTAGCCCCGCCCACACTGTTTTATGTTTCTCATCCAGCAATGTTTCTGATTGGATAAAAGTGCATGTCCCTTGCAGTTGCTTCCTCAAGGTCCCCATCGAACAAAATGCCATTTAAAGTACTGGGCGATATCATTCCGCTGATAAAAGTAGGGCCTAGGTGTTGCCGCAAAGCCAAGTTACAGGTCAGGTCTGTGGAAAGGCCGCCCCGTTCACAGTACCGATGCATGTTTGGGGCTAATAAAAGCAGCTGCAATTGAATATATGCAAGACTGATGAGTTTAGTGACATACTTCAGAACATTCCAGCCAAAGCAATAATATCTCCATGGAGACAATGTTTGTATGAGATGTTTTTCATGTGCACAACAAAACTGGAGGGTTAATGTTTAAGGGTAAAATATTTCACAGTTCTTAATACAAAAAGAGTTATTTTAACACTTTGAAACTTAAATACAGGTTTGAGTTGGGGTTATTTATTGATATGAGTTGATATGGCTGAAGGTAATTCAACTTCCACAAGTGTTAATTCAACTTCTTTAGTGTTAATTTGGCACCTCCCACTCACCACTTCAAAGTCCTGTGAGAGAAAACCAGTTTGAACCAGTTAGTTTTGTACGTAATTTTATCTTAAATTAACTAAAATCAAGTGTAAAAGTAAAATATCTCTGCCATTTAGCTAAATCAGGATAACATACAATGTGTTATTTGTTTGCTCTCAAAAACGTTAATATAACTCTTGATTTCGAAGTGAAACAGGAACTTTGGTCCTGTGTTACTTAATTAACAACTCTAAAAAATGTTAAATTAACTCCAGAACAGATTGGACTCATATAAACCCTCTATCAGAGTCAATTTTAACCACTTTTTGCTGTGTTGGCCTAGTACAGATATATTGTAAAAGCAGCTCTTAGGGTCAAAATAAGACCCTATCCTCCGCAAACCAGGAAGTGCCTGTTGTGTTAGCATGCTAGTTGTTGTTAGCATTACTGTGACATTGAAACTCTGGCTTCTGAAGTTGTGAAAAAAGCTTAGAACCTCACTGTAATGAATAATTAAGATGATAGGACTGCATTATGAAAGCCGGGAATAACTTTGGTCCATTGCAAACCTTTTAAAAAGAGCTAGTTCTGCTTTACACGTTTTTCGGCGGTAAAAATCAGGTACAGCGTCTTTAACAATACAAAATGAGTCCTAAATGGGCCAGTGAGTGCCGAAATCATCTTAGCGTGCCTTAAACGCCGTGCCCTTTGTGGTAGCACAGCCCTTCTCTGTGTGGACGGCCTCTCGCTCATGTTGAGTACTCGGTTTGCCATGCAGTACAATGTCTCCAGGCCTGCTTAGTATTCACCAGCTGGGTTTCCTAAAGGTTACCAAACCTAATTAGACATTTATGCAGGATCTTCAAAGGTCCCTGCGTTATTAATGATGTGCTTCTTGTGTGGACTGCATCGATGGCTGTTTTTTTTTTTTTTTTTTAAT
>JACN01000631.1:0-13729 GCA_000787155.1 Scartelaos histophorus | reverse complement strand
CAGTAAAATCTTTTGCATTGGTGGTAATTTGACTAATTCTCTCATTACACATTATTACACAAACACATGTTAAAAATGTGAGATTTTGAATATACAAAGAATGTCATTTAGTAACATTCATTGTGACAAGATTCATTCAATACTTTGAAAAACATTTGAGCTCCTATTCATGAGTTTTAGCTTCTTGTTTATATGCAACAATTAAAGACTTTTCATCATTCAGAAGAAAGAATATGTTGTTTTCTATTGTTAATTATACCAATGGTTCCACATTTTTAACATTCCAAAACTCATACATTCCAGAGAGCCGGTTCTGGTTCCATGTGATGTTACAGGATGGATGTGGCTGCAAGAAGAGTAGCAAACTCCTCCTTAGCCTGCATAAAATCACTAAATGTGGGGCACAATGGTTCACACTGAACTATCTCTATAATCTGTACATTATTGCTTTTAGTGGGAACATATGGTCATATTTATGTAATGCGTTTCAACTTCCAATGGGCACTTCTTTAATGACTCAGTCGTGCACTCATACATATAAATACACCAGTGTATAGAGACACAGGTGGGATAAGTGTCTTGCCTAAGAGAAGCTGGGGTTAAATTGTCAACCTTTGCATCATTTTGAAATTTCTCTTTGTTTGTTGAAATATTTATAATTTTGCATTTACTTGATCTTTTCTGTTTTTATTCACCCTTAACCGACTGAACCTCTGCCCTTAGCTCTTTAAAGCACATTACACATGATTTGGTGTTACACAATGTAACAGTAATGGCACCTCGGAGGGCTAGAAGTAAAATCAGAAATCTCAACTTTAAATGCACCTCCAGCAGCAGCAGTAGCAGCAGCAGCAGCATGTCTTGTAAGCAGTCCTTATGACAGGCAGCAGATGTGGACCCCAGGGCTCGGTAAATCTCATGTTAGTTACTTTGATTATGGACCCTATCGCTCCCCGGGGATCACATGTTGACAGGTTGTAAGGCGAGCTTGTAGCGTGAATTACAAGTAAGACAGCCAGATAGTTGGTGCATTCAGTGGGCCTTTAAGGAAGTGGTTAAAATGCTTGCTCTTTAGTAATAGCTACACTTGAACTAGATTGTGAATTATGTGTGTGTTAGAGATGTGATGTTTGGAAATAAGTTTGAACGATTCCTTAATGTGAACTGTTAGAATTGGATCTAAATTTTAGAAGAACCAAATCTTTTTAGACTTAATTAACCCTAAACCAACATAAGAGTCAGCACAGAAACAGCATAAGTGAAAGCAAATTTTATAATTGGCTTCATAATAGGAGTTATTATAAAATTAGTATTGTAGAGTAAAGTTTTATTTAGATTGTGCATAATAAAAAAAAAAAAAAAAAGGGTAAACACGTTCCCACTCTCTTTTTGAACCATTTCTGAGTTTTGGTCATTTCTCTGTGATTAATTTGTCGATAAATTAGTTCCCACATTGGCTTCTGCCATATAAATAAATGGTAAAAAGCCAGTTTTGAACAGGCTCTTTGAAATGAATGGATCCAAAAGATTTGGATCTCATAAAGGAGCTGAAAATCATTACTGTGTGTTTCAATTTGCTTAGGTGTAAGATATAAAGCTTATCTTTTCCATACTATATCTATACTTTATTAGACTTGCAGCACCTTGGACATTCATGTAAGATCTCTGTGTTTTAGTCATATGAATTGAGCATTGTTAATATGATAACTCAAATGTTTAGAAAACCTTTTGCTCACCATTTAAATAAATTGCTTGTTGTAAAGTCTGGTCCAAAAGTATCTGTGTATTACGCTGGTTCATGGTCCAGGAGCTCATAAGAATAATTACTGTGTTTTACTGGACTATGATAGCATTGGGCTAAGCAATAAGTATTTGCTGACATATTGGAACATGGACACACTGCTAAAAATAGAGAGGCGAGTGCACGCAGCTAAATGATGGTACAGGTTGTAAACAAGTCGACAGTTCTGCTACACTGGCTTTATTCTAATAAAACACAGAGGGGGAAGTTAGCGTTGGCACATACTAAAAAAACAAGTCATATTCTCCATTATGAGATAGATGGTGGGTGAAAACTTACATTTTCTGAGTAGCCTTGAACACAGAATGATTTAATGTTTACAGCAAACTTAAAATTGGATAAGAACATTAATCGTTTATTTGGCACAATTAGAGGTGATACAAAGAAAATACTGGTATATATTTTATTCATTATCATCTAAAACACAGTATTTACAGTTCATAATTATTTCATAGTTATTGCCCAAGGTCTATTTGCGAGTCAAGACTAAAGTTTTCATTTTAAATAGTTGTTAGTGCTACAATTAGCTTCGTTATATATACAGAACTTCTCATTACTACACAACATATTTTATTGCACATTTTGACTACACACCATTATGCATAAACACTGATACTATAGAAAAATCAGATCAATCAATGCACAGATAATGAAAAGCTTTGAATAAATGCGTAAAAATCACTAAACTTGTAGCATATAATGAAACCCAGACTACATCTTTCTGCTCTTATGAAAAAATGTATGAGGCAGGATATTATATTGAAACTATTTTTAGTAGATTTACTCAGCCCATGTTTCAAAGGGGAGTTCATTCAGCTGCACCTCCCACACAGCCTGTATACAGACACGAGCTGCTTTAATCCATGACTGCATTAATGTTGATGTGTTATATAGTGGGAAGAAGCTGTGATTAGCAGCCTTCTGTACATAGGTGCTGTATATCAAAGAAGATCTATCCGAAGGCGCCATGTTTTATTCAATGGCGTAAATAGTATTTCCTTTGCATTTAACGCTAAAAACATGCTCAGACCAAGATGAGTGCCCTTGCCTATAGATTTATACCGCGTGTCTCAGTCTCACAAAGCATTTATTAGAATTAAAAATGTGAAAATAAATGGCTTTGATTTAATATGATCTGTTTTCTTGCTCTTTTTTGTATGAGAATCTGACATTTACCTTTGGATCAATAGTGATTTCGAAACAAAAAGAGTATCAGGGTGAATGATTTGGTTAAAGAAGACATATTGTACATCGATTATGATTTTCTATGGGGTTAAATGTAGATTTTAAATATAGAAGCCTCCACTGCAGATCTGCAAAACCCTGCCTCCTCATATGTGTATTTTACCATAACCAGCAGCAGAAAATGGTTATTTCTGAACCCTCCAAGTAAAGGCTAAAATTTTAATTATTGATAAAATCGCAGAGCAGTAGGAGGAGATAGGGGGTAGATGATACCAGAATGGTTCTCAGCACTCAAGTTTTGATAATCGAGGACAGTGCAGTATTACTCAAACATAAAGGAGTAATTTGAAATACAATAAATAAGGTACTGATTAGGGTATACCATGGCATACTGCATTTTCTAAAATCTCAATTAAAGAATATGTGATTTAATGTGTACGATAAACCTGATGTAAAACTGTATTTAAAAAGAATCATTGGCATGTTCTGATTTTCATTTTATGTTTAGACTAAAGTTCTATTGATTTTCATTTTATGTTTAGACTAAAGTTCTATTGTTAAAAAAAACACTATTTTGCCGCTTTCTCAATTTAAATATAAACATGTCGAAATCGACCAGTAACACCAAAAATGTTACTTCAGTTAAGAACATCAAAATGAAAACATAAATAACACACATTTGGTTTAGAGATGTGTTCTAATATCCCCAGTAACAATCTGGTAACACAAAAGAACTTTTATTTAGTTATATTATTCTCTTAAGGTTCATTTGACCATTTTCGTTATATTGAAATCGAGGGTAAACTGACAAAAAAGAGTCTGAGGCTCCAACCAAAGACATTAAAACCAATATTTTCATGGAAAAGGAAGCTTAACAAGGAAACCAAGAGATGAGAAAAAAATGTGATGATAGATGATTGTTTTTAGTTTATTTTACAGCTGATTTAGGACACGGGTCAAAACCGACCCTTAACACCAGAGATGGTAACAGAAAGCAAACACAGGAGGAGGGTTAAAAGCATGAATTGTCTGTTTCTGTAAAATATTCCGTTTTTATTAATTTATTTTTAAAATTTTATCATTAGTTGGAAGAATTAATGGAAAGAATCTGCTGAAACTACACAAACATGCAAACATCCTGAAGTGTGGCCATCTTGGTTGCACTGTCCCTGCATGCACAGCGTATGCTAGGTCAGGTTGAGTGTGCCATCAAAGCCATGTAAATGTGGCCGTATGCTGGCACAGGTGGGCGCTTGGCATTCTCACCGGGTGCTCCGACCGGGAACCGCTCCACACGCCGACTCCCGCGAAGTTCTAATATTCTGCATACATTAGCCCCCCCTGCACTCCATGATCACTCTTGTTGTACCTGACGCGCTATTGTTAAAAAGCTGCTAGCGTTTTGTTCTTACCGGGACGTTTCCGCTCGACGGGAGGTCTCACGTGAACCTTTTACCGTGTGCGTATGGACTAGCTAAGCAGGAAGTCGAGCAACACGCGGACACCGTATCAAACAACAGCAGTGGAAGCCAGGCTCACTTCCGCTCCCCGCACATGAAAGACGGCGGGGCGGCTCGGAGCGCTCGTGGAAGGTTTGAAGGTGGGATGGGGGGTGCAGGGGGGGGTAGATAGTGTAAAGGGAGGGGCAGGTGGGGGTGGAGTAGACCGGGGACACTGCCAGGAAAGCAACTTCCCTGCACAGATGGAAGCACCTCATCCTGGCCCTTTGTGTAACATGTGCCAACTAGAGCACAGTGGATCATGAATTAGAATGTGCCAGGGAGACTGTTCAAAGAGTGCAGTGTTACCACAAATCTACACATTTAACTACATTTTCAGCTACTTATACAACCGGATGTTATCGCTGTGGTTGAAAGTTTACACAGAATGGCATTAAACATTGCTATTTTGCTTGAATTCATTGTTTTACATTGCTCAACTTGAAAAACCTGGATTGTTAAACTGACCCAGCCTGTCACTCTAATCTGATCTGGAATTTAGCCTGGTGGCATCACCTGCTTTTCTCCAATGAGATTTGGAGATTCAATGCTATACTGCTGGGCATTTCAAACAAAGCAGTAGCATATTTGCTTATTGCGTTGCTTGAATGGAAACCAGCATGTCTACTATAGTGCACAGTAAAGGTCCCATATTACTAAGTTTTCTGATCTACACTATATTACCAAAAGTATTCGCTCACCCATTCAAATGATCAGAATCAGGTGTCCTAATCACTTGGCCTGGCCACAGGTGTATAAATATAAAAGAATGGTCAAAAATTCCTAGAAACACTCTCCTCAACCTTGTGGACAGTTTTCCCAGAAGAGTTGAAGCTGTAATAGCTGCAAAAGGTGGACCGACATCATATTGAACTCTATGGGTCAGGAATGGGATGGCACTTCAGTTCATAGTATGAGTAAAGGCAGGTGAGCCAATACTTTTGGTAATATAGTGTATGTTGTCATGTTTTTTGCTCATAAAAAACATTGTTTCATTCATTTCATTCCCTGTATATTTAAGCTGAGATCTTTGCTCAGACAGAAAACTGTCTGTTCCACCTTGTGATGTCATGCGGTAATACAGGAATTGCTCCATTGCGTTTTAAACTCTATGCACTTTCACTGGAATCACTTAATCGCATAATTTCAGTCCTGAACAAAAGGTAAAAGGTAACTGTTAACTTAAAAAAAAAAAAAAAACAGCTTCATAACTTCATACGGTGGAACAGAGCATTTTACGCTTTGGAGACTGACCTACAGTAAAGACCTGCAGTTTCACCATTGCCCTTCATTGTTCCCATTGTGCCTTATTTTGCATAATCAGCGAATCTAAACAATGGTTGTGTGTGGAGTAAATAGCTACTTAGTTCATCCACGGGGATTAAATAACACGTTGCCATCTGAAGCATGTTAATCACCACTGTAATTATACATTGGGAGGCTCTCACTTATTTGCCGAGGCAGGTATAGACAGACAGCATATGTGGCCCTATATGAATGTGCAGATGTGGGAAGTCCTTGTTTATACAGTATAAGGATGAGAGCTAGTTGGAATGCAAATGATATTGAAAAGAGAAAACTCAGGCCTCAGCTCATTTTTATGCATTTTTTTTTACGCTTACTGAGCTTGAATCAATCAATAAATAAAGCAAACGTGGGTAAGAAAATGGATGAAGAAAATGCGCAGAAAATTGTTGTTGGATAAATATGTAAATGCGGTGCCCGTGTGAAACATTTCCATTGCCCTTGAAGCATTTTAGAGCTACTTTACATGCAAACACATGAGTGATCAGAGCACGGCTTGATAGGAGTCCTCTCACTCAGGATTTCATGATAAACTACATATACACAGGGGGTTTTCAGCACTCTTCCTCCTCAATCTCTTTTTCTCTCTTAATTATTTGCTTATTACTTTTTCACCCATTCAACAACCCTGGTTTGAAGAATCAATAAAAGCCAAATAACTGTCAAAGTGAAATCTTAAATTATTACCACTGCCAAAATTTCAGTTTGAACTGTCTTATTAACTCTAAACTAATTACCGTGAAGTGTTTGGAAAATCACGGAGATTCAGAAATACACAATTTGAGGTTTGTGGTTATATTTAAAAATAATTTCTTTTGATATTGTGACTCTCCCAATTAGTGAATTGATATATTTTTTAAATAATCTGTAGTTTGTACATTTAAAGAAGACCAGTGCTTGTGTTCAGGAAATAGGTTTAATTTATGACATCCGTGGAACATTATTTTATCATTTGTACATTTTAAATCACAATATTCATCTAAAAACTAAAAAGAAACAAGTGTGGTGTGGTGCATGTGCATTTTTTAAAATTAAGAAAATAAAATAGAAGGATGAAGTAAGTTCAGAACCATAGACGTAAGCAGTGAAAAAGGGAATTGATCGGGAATATGACGACTTGAAAATAATCTATTAAAAATTGCACAAATTACAAATACAACTTGGAGAGGGTAAATGAGAAGGGGAAACAACTATAACATGGTTAAAGCTGCTCTTTAATTGACATAAAGACATAATACATAATAGTTCTGCTTTCACTGGCAAATACGCTACAGTTTGACTCTTTTTTTCCTTCCCTGATCTTCATTCTTCACAATTGCACTATTCAGGTAGGAGACATTTGGACATTTTTTGCATTTTGGAGCAATATCAAGTATCACATAAACAGAAACATGGCAAACAGAGCATGGGCCAAGCTCCTTTATGGCATTAAATTGTCTGTCCCCCTCCCGTCTCCTAATCTCTTCTACTTAATCATTTGCTTCTTTCACTTCCAATTAATCAGCTCTCTATTTCCCTTCATTCTGCCTGTTTACAGCTTCGTACATTCAATTAATGGCTTCCCTGTTCTTTAGATGGTATCTGGGTTTACACGGTATGCCTGTCATCACGTTGCTCTTGTACCACATGCTGTACCTCTGAAGTACAGATCATACAAGCGATAAAACCTCTGATTGGCACAATGCCACAATACAGTTGTTCTGACAGCTATTCAAAGGCCCCACAAAACAGTGTCAATACATGTTAAAGTCATTTGGGTTTATTATGTTCATTTGGGCACATTTTCAGGTTTACAGGAAGAAACGTTTATTCTCTTTTGATTGACAGCTGCTGTGCCACCACTACCTCTGAAGACTCACTGACAAAGCCCCCATCAACGCATCAATTATTTTATTAGTAAAAAAAAGAGCCCATGACAGCTGCTATTCAGACCCTTCACGTAAGAGTAAAAGCAACATTTTGTTACAGTCCCTAAAAGCTTTCTTTATCAATAGCAATGTATAGCGACAAAACTATACTATTACATATACTGCTGTTATAATTTTGGAAACAATTACAGAGAAAATATGTTCTTGGCGTCACCTTTACCTTCAGCTTGTGGATACACCAAATAAGTTTGCGAGTTTTATTTCTAGTGCGCGGCATTGAAAACGTGACATAATAGCCTTTAGTCCCCACCCTGTCACTGCTTATGTGCAGTGCAGTGTATCTGTGTTTGTAAGGCATACCAAGGATAGCACTTGACTCTATCTGACTCCTTCTTGACTCCTTTCCGGATCAGCTCCTTGGGTAAAAGGAGGAACAGACATTTTGCCCTTGCAGCCACACAGTGAGATGATTATCAGGGATTGAGTGCGCCATAGCCTCAGTACAGTACATGCATAGTACATGGTAAGCTACTGTGTGTGTGTGTGTGTGTGAAGCCTATGATGTATATGGTACTTTGACTCCTGCAGGGTGCAACCTTGTGAGAGCTGCTTCTACAAGGCAGCCGGAGCAACCATCTATAACATCCCTATGTAGGAACGCCTTTATTCCCTTCTCCAGGATCTAACTTAGATATACTGTACAACTGAACATTGGGTCAAACTAAAAGAAGTTATGTGCACGTGTGTCTTATAATGCTGCAATATAAAGCTATGCACAATTTTAAATTAATGCAAATTCAACTCCTCATCATTAGCTTACTGAAAGTTGTATTTAGAAAGTTTGAGTAAGCTGTTATTATCCTGAATTCGAGGCTTGACTTTGAAATGTCTGTTTTTCCCAACATCCTGTCTCTGCCCACATACTTTGTTGCAATTATTTGAAAAATTAAAACAGAGCATAGCAATATTCCATCAATAAAACATGCAACTCAAGAACTGCTGCTTGCAACAATAGAATTCTCCCATGAAGAGGTGGTTCCTGTCAGCTCTGTAATTTATAATAAACCCATTTCTATCATTACTGATTTATGTAACAGTTATGTACAATCTATAACAGGACCATCACTAATTTCCCACATTTCTGTTCATTTTAATAGCATTGTTGCTTAGCGCTAACAGAGGTACAGATACCAGCTCTGGCTCATGCCCTGCAAAACTAATTTCATATGTGCCTTTGCTTCTCCGAGATTGTTTGTACGACCCCCCTGAGGAGACATGGAGCCAAAACCAACATAGAATCAAATCTTGCACTTGTCACTGCTTCAATTCTCTGAGTGAGCTGTAGTTTATGTGCAGACCAACATACATGTGTGAATGACCGTGTGTGTGTGCATGTGTGTGTATGTGTGTGTGTGTATGTCCTACATTAACAGAAGAAAAATGTATTTAGGGTACAGCTTTGCAAGGACAAAGCATCATATGGGTCTGAACAGTTTACTTACAGACGTGCATTTGTTCTATCTTCATTTCCTTTTCAGGTTAAGAGCCTCTTGAGCTTTACAGGAAATGAAAATATTATACTATATATTATTTACAGTATGTTTGAAATTCAAAAAGGTGCAAAATTTAATACTAGAGTGCATTTGTATTTTCAAGTGTGGGAGTGGTTAGCATTTGCACATGTCTTACAACTAACACGCATTATTTAAAACACAACAATACAGGACACAATATGTTAAAGCACTTGAGAATGTGTGAAAAACTGTTTGTACTAACCGTAATTAGACTGAAAAACAGTACACAACATAGTATTACCTACAGTACATGAGTAATCACTTCATTTATCAGGCTCAAAGGTGCATTGTGTAACTTTTGTAATAGAGGGTCATTCAAATGCATTTCTCCATGGTGATGTTATTGCTTTATCAGGAATGTGTCACAGTATGGTAATAAAAACGTTCTACCTTCATGGAGACCAAACTGCATTGAGTTACAGGTCAGATCTGTGGAGAGACAACCCTTCTCACAGTCAGAATGCCTGATTTCCTTTGTATTTTTTAGGGAAAAAATTAAGTTAGACCTGTTTAATGTCATACTGAGGAGCATTCTAGGCATTCTCCATAGAAACAAGCACCTTTCACATTTTTATGAGGATCATACAAGGCATATTATATAACATTGATCCTTATTACAAATGCATTGCCATTTTATATCGACTAAATACATTAAAATTAATTCATTCAATCAGTAAAAATGTTGGTTTGCCAATGATTCTTAGGCCTGTCTGCTCAGTCAATAACAGCTGTAGCAAAAAAGTCTATATTCTAAATGACTAGTTAATTCTAAATCGTGTACTTAAAGCTGCACTATGTAACTTCTAAGATGAAGGGTTCGCTACTTTCTTGTCTCCATGGAACATTAAACCTAAAATTTAATCTAACACATGCAGGTTACATCACTACACTACAGTACAATTCAGATCTGTGGAAAGTCGCACCGATTCATTACAGGAATTATTGTATTTTTGAGTAAATGCTTGAAGTACATGTTTAAAGTCACACTATGGAACATTTCAGGCAAAGCAACAACATCTCCAGACCTTCCACTAGTAAAATGCAGTTTTAATTTTTGACCATTTCGTGATAATCTTACACCGTTGACCAAATAAAATAACATGACTATATATTCCTATGGCTGTAGCTGCAGCAGAGTGGCTCAGGTCTGTGGGATGAGATGAAGGAGCCTCTTTCACATCTCTATAGCCGCGGATAATGGGATTCCAGGCCATATTTTCACGGTGTAAAGAAACAAAGCTCGTGTGGCTCCAGGTCTGATCCGGGCTCTTTGTGATGCTGTCAGAGTCAGACTGAAGCATGGAGGGGCTGCAGGACGCTCCACTGTTTATGATCAATCTTATATTCTCTCTATACACCTGTCACCACCTTCATTCACGATGTGCCAGTCTCCTGCTTCCTCATACCTCCACGTATTGTTGCCTTGTGCAGTGTTTCTTTTCATGTTCTGTTCTCAGTTTTTTGTGCATTTTACTGTATTTTTGGGCTTTCATATAATACAAAGCATCTGATGTAATTGTGTGTTAGGTAGCTGCATTCTAGACGGTATAGGCCATGCTAATGACATCTCAAAAATCATGCATTTCAACGTTGAACTTTGGACAAAAGTGGAGTTATAGAAAAAATCCAATCTCACATTCCAGTAACCATTACATGTGGAAATATGCTGAAACAGAAAAAGAAGGAAAAAAAAATTGCTTGGCATTTTATACCTAGTAAAATCAGACTGGACAAAGAGGCTGCGGGTTGTGTGCTTTCAGATAGGAGCTGTCCATGGTGCTACTCTGCTTATGCACATTTTATACATCTAACATTTTAAGTTCAGCGTTTCTTGGAAAAAATAAAAGCAGATACACATAGTTAAATCATACCAGACAAAGAGAGGCTGTGGCATGCTTATTTTCAGATAGGTGCTGTACAAGGTTCTACTCTTTTTATCTACTTCTATGCACTTAAATGTTCATTTTTTTCATTCCCTTTTTGCAGTACTCATTGATGCATAGCAAAAGAACAATTAAATTCTATCCATTGGCCTCATTGGTCTAAATTAGCTGCTTGGACAAAAACCTGAGGAGGATGTTGCCATAGTGCATATATATAAAAGGAGCTGTCCATGGTACCACTGCATACTTATTTTATCTGCATATGTTATTTTCTCAAGTTTCAGGCAATATAAAGCAAATAAAATCAGGTACGCTTGGCATTTCAAATATAGAGAGGTGGTGGCATGTGCGTTTCAGATAGAAGATGTCCATACTTCTACATAATATCCATGTTTGTATCCATGCATTTCCCCCTCATTTTGTATTCTTAAATGAATGTTGCCATGGTGCATATACAAAAGGAGCTGTCCATGGTACCATTACAGTTATACACACTTAGTTTCCCTATATTTTGCTCACATTTCAGGCTTTATTATATTTTTAGTAATAATTTAAGACATAAATGCAATGTTCAGTATAATTTTTTGTAAATCTGGGTGAGTTGCGTGTATATTTAGACTGTAAGCATTTTGCAGTCATCTGATTATTATTTCTGAACAGGTCAAATTAAACAAGTTATTATTGGTTTACTTATAGGCTGTCGAGGGTTTAGCTGTGTCTAAACAGAGCTATGGACAGCCTGTGCGGGCAGATGGGCACACAGCGCTCCTGTTGAACTCTCCGCTGGGCCTTGCTACCACTCCATTGTGAATCACTCTGCTCTTCATATCCCTCCACACACCATACAGCCCCTGGTCTGGACAATGAACCTAATTCAGCTACTGCCTTTTCTGACCCTTTTGCCTCGCTCTTGCCTCCAGTTTTGTCTTTCTGCCGCACAACTCTCATCTAATAATCGCATTACTTTTTCAATTGGCAGCATTTTTTGCCTGTGAAATGAATGCGGGCCTGCCAGTGTGACTCAAGGTTACAGCAATCTAGAGGAGACTGCTCTTCTGTCAGCGTTTTGCATGAAGCCAGTCGATTTGGCACGATTTGGAAGTATTATCATCACCTTGTCTGTTTTTCACAATAGAGAACCTTTTGAGTCTGCGCCTTTTTCTTTATATTCTGATTGAATTTCATTTTATATCACTGCTGGTATACAATGACCCCACCGCTGCTTACTACTCCCATCAGAGAAATAAGCAGAAATGGGAATAAAAGCATTTTTTTTTTTCAGAATACACTGCTGAATAGGCTACAGACATTTTCAATATAGAACATAAAAAGTCTATGTGGCAATATCAAGCAAAATTGAACTGTTATAGCAAAGGCTGATGTGAATCCCAATTCCACAGTGAGAAAAATTTTGTGACACATCCTAAATGCAAATGTGTGTGTTATGTAGTTATGGTACTTTTATTCAGTGATTGCAAACTGTCATGTTATTGGTATTGTAATGTCTTGGCAATAAAGTCAGATTGGCTAGACTGAAAAAAGTTAAAAGGGGTACTTATGTCATCAACATTCCCTAGGGGTATGATGCCTAACTGAAGGCACTACTCTGTTAGAAGCTTTGTTACTCAAATTAGACTTAATCTGAGCTTTATTTTAACACAATCTGACCAGAAAGCTTACTTGGCTAGTCTCAAATAACATCTCGGTCGCAACCTAGCTTGCATTAGCCAACTTACATTTTTGCTGAATCAAACACCTAAAAAGGATCATAAATACTTGTATTGATCACCGGCTCTTGAAATGTGCTATTTAAATCCATTTTGTATTTTTTTTTCTTGAGTTTTCAGACAATCTTAAAACTTTTTTGGCTGTATTTGTTAACGTGTACATTGTGTCACCCATGTGTCGCCAGTAGAGATGCTTATAGAACACCGCCAGTGTGATGCCACTAAGTTAGGGGCACATTAAAGGACCTAAGAGAAGATTTATTACCTGGCTATTTTAAACACCCCCACACGATCTGTATGCAAGCTCTGTAAAGCACATATACATATTGTTGCAACTAAAGTGACATGTTAATCAATAAACCATTATACAAGCAAAATGAAGAATGAGGCATTCAGTGTAGGCAGTGTATGCAGAGTGCTGTCAGAGCTATCAAGGTCATGTGTCAGGGTCTCTGATGCTCTGAGGCAAACGACATGACTCATCTGTTTCTCATTCATTTTTATATTGATCTGGACAACTAGACTTATAAGCCCTGAAGAGGCTATTTGGTTGGTAGTGAAACTCTGGCTTCAAAAAGTAAAGTAAGTCCAGTTGTTTCCGTTTACCTTTCTTATATTATTTCCCAGTATAAACTTTGGGCTACTAAAATCTCTTTTTAGTAGCATTATGCAGGGTCCCTATCTATTTTTATCAAGTAATGTAAACTAGGTTAACAAACAAGTGTGTGCCAAATATTGTAGCTCATTTAAATGCATTTTAAGGCCTCACATACCTCTGATGTCAAGAGGTTCAATCTGTTTAGTCCTTTGTTTCTGTTTTCAGGTGAAACTGTCTAAGTAATTACATTTCAAAGTTGTCTTGCTTATAGAAGTTTCTCCCTTATACT
>KN512089.1:0-20069 GCA_000787155.1 Scartelaos histophorus | reverse complement strand
CAGTGTTTTTTAATTTTTTTTTTTTTTTTTTTTTTTTTTTTAGCTCATTTAGCATTTAGCTTCATTTAGCTCAACAATATTTTAAATAAATTTATATACATTGGGACATATCTTGGTCTTTTTTTTCCTCCTGATTGTGCTCTTAGGTTAGAATATGAATGGACATCAAGACAGAAAACAGTAAAAAGCTGCCAGACATTCACCAAGACTTTGGCCCTATCTCACAATGTAAATGTTGAGTACAGAGACTTTAATCAAGGCTTCTTAGATAAATATTTCACAGTAGCAGAACATTTGGCAAAACCTCTAGCTTTAGAAGAAATCAAATATATCCCCTTCTAACAGGAAAACCCATTATATTCTTCAAAAACACTTCATGCTAACATTAATGTTTCCATGCAAATATATGCGATATATATTGTGATCCTTGACATTATTGTGAGATTTATAATGATACGATATCACAATATTTTGGTTATCGTTACATCTCTAGTTGTAAATCTGCAACACTACACATAGGTATGATGTCTAGCAGTAGCAGAGGTGAGGGGAGGCAGGTGAGAGCCAAAACTGACTTGCAGGCTGGATGGGTTTAGACTCTGGGGAGTTGCATAAACTATTAGCTATGGATGGTCCAAACACAAGGTGAGTGCCAAACTACACACTCAGTGACGACACCTGGAGTCTGCCTCCCGCTGTGTGACTCTGGGACTGGGCTTTAGCACAGGAAGAAAACGTGTCACAAAAACTGACACAAAATAGTTGGATTTTATAGTTCTCACAAGTTGAAGTAACTCAAGGCTTGTATTTGTGTTGAATTATTTATAAGATTGTTTTTTTCACACCATTGCAAAGTTTATTCTTGGAAATGTCTCAGTCAAATTAATCATGCTGTTGTATGAGAATCGTACAGAGGGATACTACTGCAGGGATAATATACTGCAAATTACAATTGCAACTTGATTCCAGTGTAGTCTTATTTTGCAGTCTTATTTTGGACTGACCTTCTCTCCATGGATCTGACTTGTAATTTAATGTCATACTGTGAAACATTCCAGGCAAAACAATAACATCTCCGTGGAGTCAAACAGGTGGCCGACCCTCTACAAGAATAGTTACATAGTGCAGCTTTAAGGATAACTGTGTAATCCCTTTGTAGTGTTAATGTAATGACTGCCAGGAGGCTTGGATTTGACAAGACATTTTCGATTCACTATAACCATACAAACGCAAACTGTCTTTATTATATTTGTATACTTTTCTGGACTAATTGTTTATAATCAAAATATTTCAACAGCACAGTGCCTTTGCTCTTCATTTAGCAAGTTCTACAAAACCTCATTTGACATCTTGGCACTCAGCTGCCTCTCTGCCTCTTTAAAACCTATTCAAAATAATGAGTTCAAAAACAGGCAAACAAACATGTTAATTAGCTGATTCATATCCTTCACAGACACGGGAAAGTGCCCTGACTGTGTGAAAAAGCATAAATTATAAAGAGAGGCGCTGTAATCAGTTCAAATCATGAGATACAAGAACTTCAGTCATGAACCTGAAATGTTCCTCGCTATGACATTGAACCTGTCTATCCTGCATTTATATATTTAATAAGAGCTGTTTTTGATAGTTTAATTAGTTTAATTTAAGGCCACTAGACACTATAGGATTTTTTTGGTGTTAAACGATTTTTAAATGTGCGACAAAAAGTTCACAACACAGACACGAGGAGAATCTTATGAGACTTAAAATCTCCAATCACAAAGATCACTGTTTCACCTTTGCTGTATCCTGTTTAAAACCACTAGCTTTGAGACTCTTAAGTGTTCAAAAGATCAGACTACTAGTTTAGATACAAGTCAAAACTGTGTTATTATTATAATTTGTGAAATGTGGTGCCATATTTAAGATACATGATTTCTAAAGAATACAAGATTGGTGACAAAGTACAGCAGAAGTAGAGTCACTATTGCTAATCTGCAACTTCACTTCGATTCATGCACTTTTTACTTTCATAGAACACCTCAAACTGGATTAATAGCTTGGATTTGTGGACTGGATGTCATTATTTGCGGAGGACAATTTCTATGGATAATGTGGATGAGATGCTGCACTTTAAATTTACCACTTTACGAGAGCTGAGTAATAAAGTCTTTATTTTCACTATATCCCGAGTTTGTATCTTGCGTTTCTGTGTCCGTCACATCTTTGCCCTTGACGCTCTGTTTTATCGTCTGTTATCATAGCGTTGTCATGCTGATGTTTGGTGGTTTCCATCTGACATTGACTCCACACAAACGAGGAACAAAGCGTCTTCAAAATCACTCATGGAGACAAAAAGTCGAGTCACTCCTTCCATAACTCGGGATGAAGAAATTGCAAATTCTTCTGTAGTCTGTGGTGCCGTTTAGGATAGTTCAGTGGACTACTTGATACTCCTTACTGCGAACAACTAGAGTTAGTTTCATAATAGTTTGGGCCTGGCAGTGAATTTCAGAACCCTGTCAGTACTGAAGAAGCTCCTTGGACGAGCGAAACATATTCACTCTTAACAGCATGTGTCCAGTTGACAGAATTCAATCTTCTTTTGTGGCAATATCTCTACCCCTTTGATTAAAAAAATAAGAAATAACAAAATGTCGTATAGATAAGTTTGTCTGAGGACATTTGAAGCTATCTTTAAAAGGTTTGAGGCAGAAGTGACCTGGTCTATGGGGTTATACGTTTAATAGGAGAAAGTCGTGACAGCGGAGCGAATGTCAAAGGCTGTGCTGCATATGCAATTCCCCCATTAGCACTGTCCAACAGCCCACACGCTGAATCCCACAGAGGACATGGACTACCGCACTGCCATTAGTCACTATGTAAATCCAGAGGAGGTCCGGCCCCTGTCAGGTCGCTCGGTTTAACAGAGACAGAGCTGTGTACAGGCGTCGATGCTGAAATGGAGAAAACGCTATCTCCACAATATTTTCAGATATATAGCATCGTGTTACCTTTTTATATTAAACTAAAGGTTAGATGGACCTTGTCTTGAAACTACTGTTGAGTTTAATGTTTGGAAATGTTAACTTTTCGAACACAGCATGGAAAAACGCACAAAATAAAGCAATGGTTTCATCCAAAAATGCTAATCTGCCACTGTCCTCTCCATTATCCCTGCTTGTATGGTATAGAATTAAACTTTCTTCTATAATATTGCATGTGCTTTTATGTTTATTGCTAAAAAATACCATCAAAACATGCATTCATACAGTGGGCAGGCTTTCCACTCCACAGATCTGACCTTTAACTTTTAACCTGGTAGCATCACAGTGTGTCTCCATAGAAATTGGTCAGTTTAATGCCGTGCTGTTGTTCGAGATAAATTAATGGCACCTCTATGGGGAGAAGCTGTAGGCAGGCTGTCCACCGTCAAAGTCACACAATGAGCATTTAATGTTAAGCGCAAAATAGACATAAAAACCGCGCTGCCGCTATTGATCCTCAGCGTTCAGATCTTTTACAGAACACCTGCTCGAGCTGTCCACCTCATCAGTGAGAGGCCGACAAGAGCCGAGGGGGCGGGCTTAAGAGCACAAGAGCAGTGGGCACAGGGAGACGAGAGGTACATGATTAAAGCGCAGTCAAGATGGTGGGATGGAAGGTTTGTTTTAATGAGGACAGGTGCTTACCGGCTTTCAAGGGCGAAAGTTGAGCAAATATATTCAGTGATGTGGCCTGATGTAACGTCCACACGCAGGTAAAGTTAACTTAGTCTGTCTCTTCAACATAGTTTGTGGTATAAAGAAGCAAGAGGACTTTTTGTCGTTGCTGTGTTTAGTAAAGAGTAAAAATGGGTGAGGATTTAATTTTCTGATCTATGTTCTAATGTTTTCTAGATAGAAAACACTCTGCTCTCTTTTGTGATGTAAAGTGGTCATACAGGAAGTGCTCCACTCTGCTTTTAAACTTCATACGCCTTCACTAAAATCATTTGGATAAGTTCAGCTCTGGAATTTCGGCTAAACAAAAGGTAAAAAGCAGCTGTAAACTTGAAAATGCTTCACATCACAAGGTGGTACAGAGCATTTTGAGCTTTGGGCATGTAGAAAGACTAATAATAAGGATTACTCAGACATGTGGGAATGAAACAAAACACAACATAACATTGTAACATGACTAAAAACTCACAATTTGCATAATATAAGACCTTTAAGCACGATAAAACTGCAGTTCTTTAGGGGTGTTTTCTGTTTTTGGTGATCAAAATATTATAAAAGTGGCCTAATATAACCAGGATGCAGCCATGACAGGTGAAATATGTGATGAACAAGAGCAATCCTTCATTCTAACCAACAGATGGGAACTCTAGTTTGATGCATGTATGAGGCAGGTATGAAAGTAATTTTGCTGGCGGAAACAATTTTGCTTTGCCAGAAATGTTCCTCAATATTGCAATAAATGTATCCATCTCACTGAAAAGTAAGTGCTGCCAACAGGTTACAAGTTACAAGTAAGAGAAATTAGACCACAAACATAGATAATGTTTGTTTTCCAAGGTATTTTTGAGCAATGAAAACACTCATAATGAGATAAGAACATTCGAGCATAGCAATAACATCACTCTGACAAGATTTTGAACTCTCTACCAAGAAAGTTTATATAAGGCTAAAGGAGAAGGAATACTGGATAAGAGATGCAACTATCAATCATGATGTACTTTTGGCAAATTAAATTAAATGCAGTTGCCCACAGTAGAAATAGATTAACATCAGTCTATAATTCAGAGCTTAGTCATTTTAAGTAGTGTAAAGAAGATTGCATTACATACTGTATGTCTAATGCTGACAATTAAGTTAAAACATCTACATTTCATTTCAGGCAAGAGTTCTCCATTTAATTTACATAAACTCCCTACAGAAACTGTACCAATCTAAATCCAGAAGCTGGATCAGACTGAGCTAAGAGTGGCAAAGTGAAAATCCAAAGATTTATTAAACAAATTATTAGTAAAATATTGAAATGAAGACTTAATGTTGAGTAAAAATTACACTATGAAACTTTTATGATAGAGGATATGCCAACGATTTGTCTCCATGGAGATTTTATTGAAACACGTGGAGTGCTATATAATATACAGTATACGATTAAACTTATCTCTTGCATTTATTTGAGCAGGCTTGCCCCTCCACAGATCAGACCTATAACTTGGCTTGGGAGGTCAACAGTTTGCCTCAAAGAAGATAGATATGTTAATATGTCTAAATGTTGAGGTCATTTTTCCACAGAACATAATCCCACATAACATAATTCTGTGAGAACTACAAACTTATTTAATGGCAATGGACAAAATACTTAATACTCACGTACTTATTTTTACTCATGTAGTTGAAGTATTGTGTTTAATGAGTAAATTCTACTAAATAATCACCAGTAAGTTTTAAGGGTTTTACAGCTACTACTCACAAACCCAGAAATACTAATACCAAAGTCCTTTTACATAAGTCCCTGCACTCGGCAGCTACATGTTTGGAGCGATAGTCACTCAGTTGGTAAGAGCGTTTGTCCAGTGATACGAAGGTTGGCAGTTCAAATTCTGCTCTCGAAAAAAAAACAAAAAACCTGCTGGTATGTACATTTTACTAAATACTGACAAGTAAATTGTACCTGATATTACAGCAGTAAAAATGTTTTTTTCTAGTAAATCTTACAAGTTATTGTCAGTGTAAGGGCAGAGCAGTAATATATTCATAGAGACAAGCAAGTGGGTGATACTCCATCAGAAAAGATACAGCAACTTCAACAGAAAGTGTTTTAGGAAAAAAAAAAATCTAAATAATACCATAAAAAACTAGGCCTCTAACAAATAAATAATAAATGGATCCATAAGGCACACAATAATAATAAGAGTGACGTTCACAGAGGCAGCAGCTATAGAAGTAAATTTGTCCTTTTTAGGAACATGAAATTATTCACATACAAAATGGTAAGATAAGAATCATATTAAGTGTGTAATGTAAAGTCAATTGGAAACAGAAGGAGTCAGAAGTGCCACCATGAAGACTTCCTATTTGGAACAAGGCGCCTAGTGGGTTGGCTATGTCCATTAATATATATAGAGTCAATGACAAAAACAAACTAAAAATGACACTTACCTCATTGATGAGAAACTGCAGTTGTAGCACAGCCGCTCCGCTCTCATGTTGGCAGTAGCAGTCCACTCCGGGTCGCCCCAGTCTGGTGTCACACAGTCAAGGAAGTATAGGAACAACTCCATAGTCACATCAAACACATAGAATCAATTACTCAACATTTGTGTCTGGCCACATGCTGGTTTGGTATCTCAAAATATGCAGTACAATTCATATTACAGTGTTGTTATGACTAGATTTAACAAGCTAGTAGATTTATTGTGCAAAGATGAATTGGAAGCAGAACAGAGTGCTTGCATTTTGTTGGAAGCAGGTGGAAAACAGCAGGAGCGGGACATGACACAACATGAGCACAAAGCCAAATGGAAGTGGGACAGAAATACTGATTTGAAATGGCATAAAGCACATTTCACTATAAAATATGCCAAATTCACAGGAATAAAAATACAACACATTTGTAAAAGAAATCATATTCATAGAAATATAGGCCAACTTGAACCATTTAGGAAAAAAACACTGCTTGAATAAAGTTAACACAAATAAGACAGGATTTAACACAATTCATTTCAGACTTTGGAGGGACGGGCAATAATAATAATTTTAAATAGGTACAATTATTTGAGTAAAACCATCACTTACAATAATTCACATTTTAAAATATAATAAAATTGTAATAACGTTTTAACTTTTTGAAATGCAGTTTGTAAAGGTTTGTTTTAAGGTAGAGTAGAGTGAAAATAATGATGCACTAACATAAAATGATCTATAGTTTTAATACAAAACTCATCTGTAGGGGTATCAGACTGATATAGCAATACCTTCCGTAGTACCAAAAGGAGTAATTAGTCTCCAGTACTGTATATTTCCAGTGCTTATTTTAAAGTTGCACATTTTCATTTGACAGTGGACCAGACCCTGCTACATTGCTTGGTCCGTGTTTGTATAGCGGTGGCTGGTTAACCTGTGTTTAGTGCCTGGGGTTCACACTTTGCATCAGTGCCTGCTCACCTCATCATTCAACCTGCCCAAGGCAATGTGAACATGGGCCGTTTGGTATTCGTACAAGTGTCTGACAATACAGAAACAGCCATGTGTGTCAGGAGGATGCCAAGAGATTGTTCAGCTCCAATGGAAACCAATATAAGGCTCATGATACAATGGAGGGTGTAACTGAAGCTGAACTGTTATTTATTTCCATCCAGAAACTTATTTATTTGTCTAATAGGAAGATAAACTCTATTACATGGGAAGTCATTCAAATATATACACAACAAACACAGCATCAGGATCACTGAAGCTTGCAAACAAAGTCATTTTATCAATTAAATTAGTTATTATTATGCAATTATTAAATTAGTTTTATTTACTGGAGGATGGGATTGTGCTGCTGGACACTGGTGGTCCTGCCCTCCCTCTGCGGACAGGTCAGTGCAGCCCAATAGAGCCTGTGATTATGGAGACAGGTGCCTTCCCAAATAGTCAGGCGCTCCATCCCAGATATGATCCATCATCACTGCCATGTTGGTTTTCATAACTTTGAAAAGCCCTCCTCTTTAAACCTCTCCTCACAGGTGGTCTGGAGTTGGGTTTTGGGTCCAGCACCCTCTGACCTCTCTGCTGTTGCGCTGACGGCATTTTGTCAATGTGCTCCATTGTATCTACTTTGTCTTCTGTCTGTTGAGTCCGAGCTCTGAATTTTGTGGCTGTTTGTCTCGAGTGTTTGTGTAAAGTGGTGCCGCTTTGTCACACTCACACATGTTCTACAACTGCAAGGTGATGCCAACCAAACCACTGGAATATGAAATCATTGTCAGTAATAGGCTATTTAATGTTATTTTATGTTGTGGTTTTAAATAGAGCTCAGGACAGTATATTAAAATACATTGTTACCATGGAAATCTGCCACGTTTACATGCATATGAATATATTTAATTTATAGACCACGCTAGAGCGCACATCCACATCATTTATAATACAGAATCATATGTAATCACTCTAGGTATTTGGAATACATTCATATGCACTAGACAACAGGAAAGATGTCTATAATATTCAACATTTTCTGGGAAGTCCCCTTCTAGTCAATAATCACAAAAGTATTCTTGCCTATTTGTTGTGGCTGTTCTCAGCCTCTAAAAATGTCTTTGTGCTTCTCTGTCTGATGTAGTAATATAGATTTCCTGCATGTAGTGCAGATGATGGCAGCTGTGCATCATCCTGTGAAAGTGAAGAATAAATAACTTCTGTTAGAGAGTTACAAAAGCTGCCAAGCCTCCAAGGCAAATTTTGCTTTGAGTCTCCTGAAGGCTCTGAACCCTATTCTTTGTCATATTTTTCACCATAATAATATTTTTTCTAACTTGTTGAATAATTTGACTATTTCCAGAAAAAAAAATAGACTAAACTAAAACATGATTTTCAGTGTAACCCCATATAATATACTAGATATAGAGAAGTCAATCACAAATGCAACACAGCGCTTGTATGCAGAGCGAGTACATCTCATTTCACAGTGACAAACGTTGTGAAGACTCAACAGGGCAGAAACATCCTCGCTCTTATCACCGCAGCACCTGGACCGAGCTGCTACATGAACTATTGAACCACGACAGATCTGACGCTCACTGGGCCACAACAAACTTAGATGAGTTCACGTACAGGAACGAATACTTTGTCTAAGAAATAAAGAAAATATGGTAAAAGGGAACCATAAACAGCTAAGGAATGGAACAGCAATGGAAAATATATGAGTTTGGTGTGGTGCATTGGAATATTTAAGGGTAACATCTGCAGAAGTGTTGGTGTGAGGAGAACATTAAGGCCTGAAACACGGAGCATCTCCAGCAACACAAAATAACTAAAGGCTCAAATGAAGTATGTTTATCTATATTGATCCAATGCAAACACAATCAATTTGATTCATAATACAGCCAACGATCATATCAGATGTGTACCTAACTTTGTTTATATGGATACTTTGCAGCTATTACAGCTACAGGGGAAGCTAACTGAAAGCACTACTCTGTTAGAAGCTACTCAAGTACTTAGTCTAAGCTTTATTTTAATGCAAACTGACCAGAAAGAACTGACTTGGCTGGAACTGCAATAGGTGAACAAATTTCTGAGTTAAACAAGTCTCTCATACACCAAATTATACTCACAAGATATCTTTAGTTATTTTAGCAGTTTTTCAGTTTGTCACTCTCACCTTTTTGTTGAAAATTAAACTCCTAAACAGAACAATGAACTCGTATTGATCACAGACTCCTTAAAATGCAATGTTTCATATTTCTTCAGCGTGACGCCACTGCAAAGTATCAATAATTTCATATTTGTTTGTTTTTTAATGTAAGAGAAGCAAACACACAAGATTAACTGAGCGTTGAGAGACAAAAGTTTAAAAAGTTAGTGCGAGCTAGGACAATATATTCATTTAGGCTTAATATTTCACTTTTTAGCGTGAAACTATAAGAATTGGGGCCCGAAATTACATTGGTATTACAATTCAAGATGTGCAAAGCTGATTAAAAGAAAATAAACAGGCAAAGAGAAATTTATGCAACACACTGAGGCAAAGGACCAAAGATTGAAACAGTCACTTTTGAAAAACAAATTCATGAAAAGGTTTCTGTTCAAAGGTTGTGCGATAAACCTGATTGGATTACTGGACTGTAAGACCTTGAGATGCGCTCCAGCAGCTGCCCGTCTCTCAAATCGTCTTTAGGTTATTATGTTTTATATGATATTTCTTTGTCTTGATTTATACTTGAACGCATTACTGAACCATTTCCATTTGGCCGATGCACTTTGCTCCAAGACACAACGGGAAATGGCATAATGATGAGCACAACCTTCACTCGCTCAGTCACCTCCAATTACAAACCTGAGACAATGTCAAAAGTTTAATCAATACAATTACAAGTTCATTTAACCTTGTGATCATAATAATTTATCTATACCAGCTTTCTCAATCTAAGTTCAACTGGATTTAGACGTGTACCAACAATTTTATTACCCGGTAGCTTGAGACAGAAACAAGATAAGATGAGTAAAATGTCTTGCACAGTGAAACAACAAGCACCACCAACCTTTTGATTAGAACATACTTAGTTAATAAGGTCATTTAGGTGAGTTTTAGTTAGTTGTTAATTGTCAGTTACCAGTAGCAAGAATTAGGTTTTTTATGAGAACATTTGACGCTTATGTAGTTTTTGGTTTCGTTTCATTTGCTTAATGTCTTGCACAAGGGTATAACATAAGTGCATTGGATTAAACTGCCAACCTTTTATTGGACAATCTCTAAGTTTCTTGCAAAGATGTGAACATAAGGGAGGTTTCAATGAATCTAGTGTTGAAAAGGAATGAAGAGTGGGAAGAGACATTCATAAACTGATTTGGGAATTGATTTTAAAGATCTTTTATTGAGCAAATTTAAGTCTTTTGCACTTTAGAGCTGTGTTTTGTTTAATTTACACATCTCAGTAACCATTTATTATTGGTCTGTCTACATCACAATTGCTCAAAAAGCTCTGTTCCACCTTTTACCTTTTGTTTTGTAGAGAGAGGAAATTACAGATCTGAAATAGTTCCAATGATTTTAGCGGAATAGTCCAATGAGGTTCATTTGGTCTTCTGATAATTTATATTATTAGGTAATTTTTTTCAGATCAAATGTTTGTCTTCATTTTCGGCTGCTCACTAGCGGTCACGTGATCACGCTGTTGAACAGTCGAAAGTGTCAGGTATGAAAATGAACTCTTGGCCTGAAAAAAGAGTCTAGTAACAGATTCTAACAAAGGTGTATGGAGTTTAAAATCACACTTTTCAGATCAAATGTTTGTCTTCATTTTCGGCTGCTCACTAGCGGTCACGTGATCACGCTGTTGAACAGTCGAAAGTGTCAGGTATGAAAATGAACTCTTGGCCTGAAAAAAAGAGTCTAGTAACAGATTCTAACAAAGGTGTATGGAGTAAAATCACACTGCAGCACTTCCTGTATTACCACATGACAGATAAAGCTAGAGGTAAGCTGCCCTCCCACCTCTGCATTACCTGCTTGCTTTTCACCCTGTTTCCTCTGCATTTACGCTGTAGGCCTGGAGTGTGTCCTTTTATTAAGTATGTGTTTAGGTTGCCGGTTTATTAGGTCCCTGTCTTGCCTGCCTGGGAGGACATCTTGTCAACTCGGCTTTTTCGTTAGGTAAAATCAATTCCTTTTGATTGTAGTTTTCATTCTGTTTCTTTGAGCTTTTAATGTTTGTTTCTGTCCCTTAGATCAGGGGTCCCCAACCACCGGGCCGCGGACCAGTACCGGGCCCTGGGTCTTTTGGTACCGGGCTGAAAAAATGCAAACCCCCCCTCACATAGGATGGGGAAACTGTCACTAGGACTACACCAGAACTAAACCAGGTCTAAACCAGGACTAAAACAAGATTTTAAACCATCTTTTCAAGTGCGTTGCGGCTCCCCCAGGTCTACATATATGGACATAAAACCGGTCCGTGGTGCAAAAAAGGTTGGGGACCACTGCCTTAGATGCTGTTGCCCAGTTGCCATTTTATTTGGGTCTAAGTTGTCGTTATATTGAGATAACCATACTTTGCTTCTGTAAATCCTTTATTTCCTTTTGCTTATTTAGGGGGAGTATTTGTTTGTGTTTTCTTTTCATTTTCATTTCTTTTTTTTTGTTTTTTGTTTAGTTTTTGCTCCAGGGCTGCTTCGGCGTGGTTGCCCATCTGGTGGAGGGTTGGTAATAGGGTCGCTCACTTCTGCTCCATCACTCCTCGTGCACAGTGGTATTTTTTGCACATCCTTAACATATTGCACATTTTAGTTTTCCTATTAGTTTGTGTGTTTCATGGTGCACCCACAGCCGGCTCATCCTGAACATTTTAACATATCCCTGAGTCTTTTTGGTATAATCTTTTTGTTTGCCAGAAATGACATTTTAGCTCTAGTAAAAGTAAAATCAATATTAATAAATGATCTATTTTTCATAAGCTTTTGGTTCTAAATAAATTATTCCTAAACTTTACTTGTGTCTGTGCCTCTCTTTGACCTCGCACTGCATCCTATAATCGAACCTACCTCGGTTTCATAAGGTTTGTGCGTTAAAAATGTGGGAATGAAACAGAACTATAGGTTTGCTTTTGACGAGGAGACAAAATTATAACATAGATCAGAAAATAGCGTCATATGGGCCTTTTAATAAAGACTTGAGGAGCCTTGTATATGTCCTCGACCTAACCACTGCTATACAACACAGTGTTTTTATAGAGCTTTAACCAGGCCCTGCAAATGTCCCGTAACCCCCACATGCATCATTACAGTTTGTTGTTTACCTTGTGCAGCCCCCAGGTCGCTCTCATGCTGTTAATTATTTGTAACATGTAATTAATTTCCCCAATGATCCGGGCTGACAGACACTCACAGTTATGACATCGCTCACGAGCAGGAGGCGTGAGAGCAAATACAGAGAGCGTCTGGGGCAGTGTTAAAGAGCCCAACTTCACCAATCGATTTTTAACAATGTACCTTTGCCTGTCACCATTTTTCTTCCACTTTCAGCCCAGGAGAAAATACTAGAGGTCGAATAGTCTAACAAGAAAGAAAGTATTTTTCAGTGTTATGGACAAAATAGGTGTGTAGGTGTGATTGGACTATCTCTCAGTGTAAAGCAAAGTACGTAATATGGAATATATAAATACTGAAAAACATGTTTCATCCACAAAGTTTCCATTTCTGTTGTATATGTCATTAATATATTTTATATTGGGCCTATTTTATCAATATTTTGGTTTATTTTCAATACGTGGAGCATCTCAAGATAATCTCTGAAAGAGGCTCTATAAAGTTTCTTCTTCTTCTTCTTCTTCTTCTTCTTCTTCTTCGTCTTCTTCGTCTTCGTCTTCGTCTTCATCTTCTTCTTCTTCTTCTTTTTTCTGCTTGCATCTCCACAAACCTGACACTTATTTAGCCTCTTTCTTGTATCCATGGAAATATTGTTCATTAATATATTAAAGAATATAACTTCTATGAAAATATATCTATGAAATCATGCAAAAAGCCTCATATGGCTGCTTTACTATACTCTCTCTTTGCTGATTTGGCCATTCAGTCAAGTGTTACTAACATACTTAATGGGATATGGATCAGGAATACAAAATAAGGAATTTGGTAAGACTGTGTGGCCACTGGTGCCAAACTAAAGCTGTGTGTGTGACAAAAGATGCATTAGGCTCTTGTTGAAAAGCCACAGATTCTTTTTAATCCAAGGAGTTTGAATCTGATAATTAGAGCCTGTTCTCCTCTGATCGCCCAAGCATGTTTTTACCAGAGGTCTTTTAACTCCATTGTCGGTCACACAAAGGAATATTTTCATATAATTGTTCACTGAAGAGAAATAAAAATACCAGACATGAAGAGGGGTAATTATGTCCAGTTAGTTTCTCTTTTATTTAAAATTGATTTAATCCACCATTGAGCATGATGTGAAATACGGTGTTAAAATATGTGTTTGAGAACAGTGTGAAGGCAGCATTGGGATATTGATTCTTTATGTTCCCCATGATGTGGGCTGGGGTATTAAGGTTTGAAATGAGGAAATCTTGTTTTAACTTCCAGTATATACCACAGCAGGCCATCCAGTGAGTGGGGTAAACATACTTAGATTGAAATGGAAATCTTCTAGTTAGAAGGTGAATGCCAAATACCAAAAGGATGTTGCTTTTCCTTGTAATTATTTCTGAACTCAATCCACACAAAAAACCTTAAATGGACGACTCAACATGAATAATTTAAATCTGTGATGCCAACACAACAACAATTATTCAACATTTCAACTATACGATTGCATTGCTGATCAGTAGGTTGATTATTTATTACTTCTTATCAACCCAAAAATAACTTGGTTTGATGCTCTGTGGCCAGTAATTCTCACAATGAAACCAAATATAATTATTCTTGAGAAATACAGTACATGACAGATGGGACAATACTTTTTGGGAGACATTATTTATTGTGGGTACTATTTCCTTGCACTAGTGGGAAAATTTTGGTTTGATTTGACCTGTAGAAGGTTTAATAATGAACTTCTATAACTTATTCTAGATAGAAGTTAACTATGTAAGCATTGCTATTTATATATAGCAGTTCATGTTTAACAATATAGTACATATAGAATATTTTTGGTTTCAAGATAATCGTTTATCGTTGATATTTACAGCAATATATCGCACCTCAAAATGTGTTATCTTGATACTTTTGATGCTTTTGATGCTGTTAGATCACGCTGGGGGTGCTCACCAGTTACTATGGAGGCACAACGCACACAGAAAATACAAAATAGATTTAAACAACACATTTTAAAGAGCCCCTTGATCAATATGAGCGTTCTTGTTCCTGTTTAGGTCTTTGATTTTTGACACAAAAGATGAGAGCGACTAAGTGAAAAGCTTCTGCGTAGCTTTTGTGAGACTTGTTTAAGAGCAAAAAATCATCTCACCTGTAGTAATTCCAATCACGTCAGCTCTTTCTACTCAGATTGTATTAAAACAAAGCGTGGATTAAGTCTAACTTGAGTAACGCTTATCACATCCCCCAGAGAATGTTGATGATATTAGCTGCAAAGTACCAGCCTGGAGTATAGGGATGGGTACAGACTCAGAATAGTAACCCCGTCTGAGATTGGCAGATTTTCTTCTTTTTTAAGGTGACACGCACTCGGATAAAGCAGATCAGAACCGTAACCGCAGAACCCGAGACAAAAGCATTAGAATGCACTGGGAGTCTGCGAGAGGTACCACTGGAGGCAGGAGAACAGGTGAGCTGCTCCACTCAAGGGCTGAGTTGAAAGACGAGGCACGGCTCCAAACTCGAATCACCCCCGCGTTAATCATGCATCACTTTCTGCTCCTTCTTTTCTTTATGTCCGTCCCCCTCTCGCTATCTAACGCAAACTCTCTGAGAATCTCTATCTATCTCCCACCTCTCTCTTTCTCTCTCCGGTGTCTCGTCTTTGTCCGTGACACATTCAAATTCACATCACACGCCAGAAAAAAGACACTGTTCCCTGTCAAAACAGCAGGCTGATGGTGAGATGAAGTCATACCCACAGGCAGCCAAACAGGACGGACACAAAGCTGCGGAGGAACAGCAAAAATATATAGATTTTTTCTTTTTGTTTAAATTGTATTCAGTGGTATCAGCTTTTGTTTTAAAGGGCCCATACTGAACCATTTTCTAATCAATGCTGTATTGTTGTTTCCTCATAATAAACACGCCTGGAGTTGTGTTTTGTTTCATTTAAATGTTTAACAGACAAACCCTGTGTATTTAGGCTGAGTTCTTCTTTCAAACTGAAAACACTCTGTTCCACCTTGTGATGTCATGTGGTAATACAGGAAGTGCTCCACTGTGTTTTTAAACTCCATACACCTTCACTGGAATAATTTTGATGGTCTTCGCTCTAGAGTTGCCAATCTATTCAACAAAAGGTAAAAGGTAAAAACTTGTAGCTTACTAACCACTACATGACATCATCAGGTGGAACAGAGCATTTTGATCTTTGGAGATGTATACAGCCTAAACCATTATTAAAATATATGCGAGTGAAACAAAACAAAACACACAAATCGGGGGCCTTTAAGTGGGTTTTCAGATAACATCACAACATTCTACTAAAAATAATAGTTAAAATGTTATATATATACATGTATTATAGGGAGTCCTACAATCTAGTCAATTATATAAATGATTATGTTCAACATTTGTGAATTTTCCCACTAGGAGTACGACTGTTATTAATGCTAAATGTAATCAGCCTACTGATCAGCAAAGCAGTCCACACATACAGCACCAATAGTGTTAAAAGATTTGCATAATAAGCAGCTTGTATAATTTAACATCATGTTTTTAATCTTGGTATAAGTAAATTATTACCTTCATATAAGGATGCACCAATCCAGCTTTTTAAGTTCTGATACCGAAATCAATACTTTGGCTATAAGTGTATCTGCTGATACCTCATATTAACCAATACAAGTGAAGGGATGGAAAATGACCTTAAAACACAGTTAACTTATTACAAAAGAGAGATTGTGTTCTGTAAATGCCCTTTATCCCTCAAGTAACTCCTGAGCAGCTTTGTATGAATAAAAGGTCAAATATATGTGACGTTCTAGGGTAAAATTAACCTGTAAATAGCTTTACTACATCCAGTTAAAGGCCCAACCACAGCTTTGGCTTAACCAATATTTTGGAACTGATACCCAGTCCTGCATAAATAGTCAGTATTGGCATTGATGTTTGATGCCAGTATCTGTATCGAGTTAGAGCTGGTGTCAAACAATTTAAAGATTTGTTTAAGAGGGACTCTGTTTTAATAATTGTAAATCTAACCATAGCTTATATATAACGTCACCTTCCTAAAATAATCGCCTAAGTCACTTTTTTTCCTAAGTTTACTTTGCCATAATTTATGCCATAATTTCAATTTTGGGGGGAGTTGTTTGTGTTTCCTGAAAAACCTGAAAAAATGACTTATGGGATTATTTTAGGAAGGTGTCGATATTATACCTTTGTCATTCATTAAATACAAAAATGCTACACTATCTTACGCAGTAGCTATGCTGTTTGCTATACTACTACAACTATTTTCTTAAAAGTAAAGTGACCATTTCCGCTCACATAATGAAAAGATAAATATAAGCTTTGTTGAGTAACAGCTCCAAAACAAACTGCTTCAATCACAATGCATTTATCTCAAGGCGAATCACAGCATACAGTAGGATTTGTGAGAGAGCAAACAAGAACACGGGAAATTATGGTTATTGTTTGTTTGAGCTGCAATGTATTATGAAAATGATTGAGAACATTAAGTGTCTATTGTGGAAGTAGAGATATACTTGTACTTTTATTAAAATAAGTAGACTGAGAAGAGGTATGACGCTGGAGTTTTTTTTTAACCAATAATGGACCCAGCACCCAGACATGTTGGGATTGTGTTTTCCATTCAGTCTTCTTCAGTCCAGTCTGGCTATACTGCTGTTGTAGGGAGTATTATACCTCTGAGGAAGTCGGCCAAGACAACTAGAACTGAGCCAGCAGTGGAAAACAATGCAGTGATGTTATGCATAATCAACTCGAAAGTGCTAAAGCCAGTTTATTTATCTATTTTTTTTATTTTTTTAAACATCATCATTACTACACCTATTATTAACTAGGATACTACTACTACAGTATATCATTTACTAAGAATGCTTATATTATTTCCTGTACTTTATTCACTTTTAGGGTAGAAAACGCTTTGAACTGTCAATCATCGTCTTTCTTTGACCTCTTGTACATAAGCTGTTATTTTATATTTTATGACTTATTTCCTATTTTATTTTGGCTTGTACGTATACATAATTATGGCTTATTTGTCACCCTTCTCTTGCTCTTTCTTGCTACTTATTTAGAATTTATGATTATTTTTTGCTCTTTGTTATATTGGGATGAGTGAGCTACTATGGCCAAAAAAATTCCCTTGTGCATCAGTACAGTTAGTTTTGTGTCTAAGTCTATAAATTATGAAAACAAATAAAAAAACAAACATCTTTTGGTTTAATGTTAATTTTTTTCATTTGAATAAAGCTGCACAAATGCTCTCTGTGTATAAACCAGGCTGGTGAAAAGAGTAATGCAGTTTAAAGAGTAACCACTGACCTAAATCAACAACTGCACTTTAAGAGTCTATGAAATATTCAATACACTTCACATATGCAGCCTACATTTTCTATCTCAGTGTGTTTCTGCTCCAGGAGACAGATGTGCGGCCTCTCGTTGCCAACATACATGTGAAAAACTTACTCTAGTTGGTGGAAACAGGTACAGGTACTTTTAATAGGACCCCTGCCTCACAGCTCGAAGGTCGTGGGCTTGAATACCTGAGTGGACGGTCTTTCTGATTCGAGTTCTATTCAGTTTTATTATAGATATAGTGCACTGGAGATAATACTTTATCCATATAGATACTGTAGTAGAAGATATATAAAAATGTTAAAATGTTTTTGACTTGTAGAACTAGGTTAACAGTACTTGTAATAGTTTGGGGAAATGGGCCACAGAGCAATCCAATTTGTATTGAAAACAAAACATATTACAAGTCTTTTTTTTATGTATATATGTTTTTATCCTTTTTTTAATAGATAGAGAGAGTAATTCAAATCAGCTTGTTAATTGTCCCATTTACACGAGAGCTTTAAATCTGAAAAATAATTTAATTTGGAATTAAAATAAATTCTGCTGTAACCAGTTCATGTGGACATTTAATTCCTAATGATTATTTGGAATTAAATTTATTCAGAATTAAACTTTACTCCGAATAAAGTGGGCGGTTTATTCTGATTTGAAAGTCAATTTAATTCATGTAAACCTATACATATAATTCCAGTGGTTCAGTGCGCTGGACGAACTACAGATAAAGAAAAGAGTGGACGGCAGAAAACATAAAAACATGAACCTTTTCAAGGACGTAGCAGAAAGGTTTGAACAAGGAGGGTTCATGGACAGAGACGCTGAGCAAATCAAAAACAAGTGGAAACAGTTGAAGCAGGAGAACAACATTGCTAAAGCACATAACAGCAAATGTGGTAAGAAAAAGCAAAACGCCAATAGCAGCTGAATGTGTTTTTATTATTTCCATGTAAACCCAAAGGAGAATGAGGAGATAATTCAAGTTAAATTTATTTAAATTGTTAATTATTATTCAATTAAAAACATGTAAATGTGGCCATTTATTCTGAGACTCTATTCACACACTGTAATATATTGTCTGCTAAGCATTTATGTTCTACTCATATTTGACATTTGCTGTGACCTTGAATTTTTCCACACCTTATGGCAAGTAATTTTTCTATAAAAGCAAGAAATGACACTGATATACTGCTGTTGATAAAATGCCAACGTACGAAATTACCGCGGGATTAACGAAAACAAGCCAATCCACGTAACAAATGGCAGATAATAGGTCGCTCAGACTAACCCCCCGAGTAATTCCCTTTACCTTCATAATACTTAAACATCGTTAGACCGCCTGATATTTTCATTCTTGAGTTGTCAACACCTCATCTCTCTTTCTCGTACAAACCATGCTACATAAATCACACATACCATAATATAAGCTGCTAAGCACAACGGAATAAACCCTATGAGACGTTTTTCCATGCTATGTCTAAGTGGAATTAATTATCCACACTCCGCTGTCTTCACACGTTTATTTTCATTGCATTGGGTAAACCGAGTGCAAAAAAGCTGCATATGTCCCTACCAGATGACACCAATGCAAGCTAAGGACTAATCGAATTAATGTGTTGTTTACCAAATACCTTATGGGTATAGGTGACAGACAATGAACAAGTGCTTTAGCTTTACTTAGCACCTCGAGCGGCACGGAGCTACCATGTGTTCTCGGTAGTGATTTTCTGTACAGCCGTGTGAATTTCTCATGTTCGGTGAAGGAAGGCGCTAAACCAAAGAGGCGACTGTATCATTTTACGAATCAGTGGCTGTTCCCACGCAGGCCGCGGTCAGTCTTCTTGTCGATTAGTGATCACATGTAAAAGAGGACGGTTCAATGGTCTGTGCAGTGTTGTAGGAGTGAGAAGGGAGGGGCTTTGGTTCTTTTTAGGGGTAATAGGAGCGTTCTCTGTGCAGGCCAATATATAAATCTTTCAGCTTTAGGTAGAAAAGCAATAGCAACACATAGATGCAAGTACACTGAATTCAGCAATACATACACAACATTTTTATGGAGTATTAACCCAATCAGTCCAATCTTTATTAAGGATACTGCTCATTTTTGCTAATCTAAAATTGACTTGTGAGTTTTTAGTCATGTTATAATCAAAAACATAATCAGCATTGTGATTTGATTCATTTACACGGTCTGTCTACATC
>JACN01006551.1:0-14998 GCA_000787155.1 Scartelaos histophorus | reverse complement strand
GGGCCAGATGTGGTCCAGGAGCTGGACTATGCCCAGGTCTGGTGTAGATAGACAGATATATTGTGAATATTTGTAAAATGATGGTTGAACAAAAGAGTTGAACAGAAACTTTCAGTATAATCTTCTAAGCAAACAGCTGATGTTCCTGCAGTGAGTGTTTATTTTTACAGTCCTTTCACTTTCAGTGCCATTCTTGAAGCTCAGCCAAGTAGGGATGCACTGATCCAGCTTTTTCTATTCCAATGCTGATGTCGATACTTTGGATTTAAAGGCCACTGTGTAACTTTTGCCCACCTTCTGCATTGTATATTGAGTTTGTGGTTCATGATAACCTTTTATGTTTAGAAAGAGTCACACGGTTTTCAGCTTAAAAGTATAAAAGATTGCGTGATGCTTTTCCAATTACCGCATGTCACCAGATTGTATTTCCATTACTAGAAAAAGGATTTAAATCTTTAATAGATTAATAATAGCATTGTGTTTTGTTAATTTTGTTTTACAATTTTCATGTTGTTCAAAACTATTATATAAGGACATGCTAAGTGACATCTATAGTGTGCACAATTAGTTCATAATGTAAAACTTAATCTGCTATTTTGCTAATAAACCAGTCATAACACAGCAGCAACACTCTGTCACTGACCTGTGAAATGAATTGGCTGTGTGCACAATGTAATCTAAATACAGGCGTGCATATCTCAGCTTTTCCCCATAAATTCACACATGCATTACGAGCTGACACAGGCGTACGCCACAGTGCACCACATTTCCACACTCTCCCTACAACAGAGGATATGGGCGTAAACACAACGGCGCTAAGAAGTCTGTGATTGTGAATGTGATAGCCTCAGCAACCCACAGCACCCGGCCTTAATGTATCACACATTTTAAATCCTCCATTCAAAACGCATTACACCGCCATGCACTGTATATATATTTATAGAAATGGCTTATTGCTCTTTGGGAATTTCTTTCCATACATTTACATGCAGTTATGCTATTCCAAACAATATTGTGAATGTGTATGTTGTCATCGCAGGAGTTTTTGCCATTGCATCTCATTTTCTAAGGGCAAAGGAGGCCACAAGGTTCCTCACTTCTCAGACACTTGTTATTCCTTTGAGGCAAGACTCAGCATTATGTTCTACAAGGTATTCATGACTTGTAAACTGTAAGTGTCTCAGCTAATACACCCCAGAAAGACTATGAATAACAATGTTACATATCCATAAGGAGGAGCATTCAAACTCCTTTTACAGATTAGTCACTGTAGCTTTGAACAAAGCCTAAATCAGTTACAACGTCCACTAGATAGAGAAAGAAGAAAGCTTTCCTGGAGGTGATTTCAAGAAGTTCATGCAAGTTCAATGATGGTAAAATATAAAAGTGAATCCATTTTACAAGAGAGATGGCAACAAGAAGGTCGTGGGTACCATTCCCAGGCCATACAGAGCATATCTGAGTGGAGTTTACACATTTACCTGTGGCTTAAGATAAAAGCTCCACCTTCTGTCTAAATAAAGCATGTAAAGAAGAATACAGATTAAGCATATAGAGCACAGATATCAAATTAAGTTTAATTTCTGAAATTTCATTTTTAAATCCCACCTGTCTCACACATCATGAGGAAATATCTACATTCAAACCTCGCTTTACATCCTTGCCATTGTTTTGGGAAAGAATAATTGCGTGTGGATTTTGAAGAAAACAATTTCAAAATGTTTCAAAGATTTGAGGCCAAGCAGACAGATTTCCATTATGACACCCTGAGGACCCCATGGTGGCTCAAACCATGCACAAACGCCAAAGTGGGACAGAGCGTTCATGTGCTGCAGCGTGCGCTCGCGTCCTGGGGTACCCGAGTGTGAAAATATAATGAGGGAGGGACGGCGTGGCGCAGTCTGGGGTGAGGCATACTGAGGCAAAACTTCACAAAAAATAATAGCAGTGAAATAAAGAAATAGCTCAGAGAAACATGGTTAAACAGGCTGCGTTTGGTTATGGGGCAACGGCCACGGACGAATAAGTTAAGGCAGGAAAGAAAAGAGCTGAAAGGGTGAGAATGGAAAGGGAAGTGTAGCCTTGGAATGACACACACCAAAAGGAGGGAATAGAAAAGACACAGGGCAGATTGGCATTTTTACAATTCACACACTGACTGCTGCATCTATTTGCAAACTTGTTTAAGGTCTGAAAGTTTCAGAGTATATGCTGGGAGTCGGGGGTGACAGCAGTGAGGGAACAGCACATACATCTGCTCAATTTATCTGTCTAAGGTGGAAGAAATCATGCGTAGTTTTGGTGTGTATTTCATTTAAACTGTAATAACGCTCTTATTTTGGAGGAATTTTGGAGGCAAAGGAAAGACGACTTCTATCAAATGGCTGAATTGTGATTTACTGGTCGCAGTTATGAACGTTATCTTCGGTTTGTTGTGACACTTTTATTTTTTATTCAACAAACAAAACCAAAACGGGTATCTTCTTGGACTTAAAAGTGCACTGTGGAACTTTTTGGTTGAGGATACGTCACTTGCTTGTTTCTAGATGCATGATTTAAAAAAAAAAATACCTGGAAAAACATTCTGACTGTGAGTGGGGTTCACTGTAACTCGGTCTGGTTTTCGTCTCCATGAAGATAGAGAGATTTAATACCACACTGTGAAATGTTCCAAACAAAGCAATAAAATCACCTCAGAGAAAAGCGTTTTACAGACCCTCCATCAGAAAAGTTATACAATGCACTTTTAACGTGTAATCTTGTCACTTTTAAAAAATGCATTGACACTATCCCAAGATAAGTTGATAATACATTCACTCCATCCACAGAGTCCAATGTTAAAACAAAGTAGGGTCATAGCACATCATGCATATTGAAATGTTGCCAACATCAATTTTCACTGTGGTTTATAATCGGGTGAGTGACAGGTAGGTCATGTGGTCAGATACATCAGCACTTTAGCAACTTCTGGACTCTCATCAGCACGACTTGTCCTTGAGATGTTCGAATGAAGTGTATGTGTTTGTGTGTGTGCATGTGTGTGTGTGTGTGTGTGTGTGTGTGTGTGCAAGTGTCCACAGGAGTCTTCTGAAGCATATGTCCCAAAGCTGGACAGGGACCTCCAACAGCTGACACACAATTTACACCCAGATCTGCTCAGACATAGGACCGTCCCCTGCAGTTCACCCAAAGGCAAGTCATTATTTATATTAATAATATTCATTCAGTCTTTTATTAAATATGCTTGATTTTTGTGTTATATTGAAAATGTGAAAAATAGAATTGTCTATGACCCATCTAAAATAGTCAATAATATTACCGTATTTTTCGGGCTATAAAGTGCACTGGATTATAAGGCGCAGTATTAAATAATATGTCAGTTGTGTCATTGTCCACACATAAGGAGCATTGGATTATAAGGCGCAATAAGCAAAACAAAACGTGTGTTGGATAAATCGAACTTTATTCAGGTAATTTACAATAACTCTCAGTTGTAGCTAACACAAAAATACAAGTTTAACAGTTGGTGATTTGGGCATCAAACATGCCCGGATCCTCTCAACATTGTTCAGTTTTAACACAAAAATACAAAACCTGAAATCTGCATGGTGCATGTCTCTTAACAGGTTCATTTTGGGTCCTTGAACAGCACAGGGCAGAACTACCGGTATGTTGCACAGTCGCCCTATATGTCGCCAACATATTACTCCTCCTGACTCGCCCACTAATACTTTATTAACCGTAATGTTACAACATAAAATCGGTTGGAGGTTAAACACAACCAAAGGTCATACATAAGGCCACTGGATTATAAGGCCACTGCTGATTTTTGAGAAAATGTCATGATTTTAGATGCGCCTTATAGTCCAAAAAATACGGCACTACTAATATTACTAATAATACTTTATGCCCATCATATATGTATGAAATTGAAATGTCTTTGCATATTTTAGTTTACCCAATGAACTCCTGCTATAGTAAAAGCTAAACTAAATAAAATTAACTGCGTCACTATGACTTTTACTGACATTTAGACAACATTTGTATCCTCTAAAATAATCAAAACATGAATCTGAATACAATCCAAATACTGTCTTCACCTTTCTCTCATACTGTGCTTATCTTGTGTAAACCAAAAGACTCCAGCATAAAATTTATGAATGATTATTACAACTACATGTCCAGAAAGAGTCAGTATATGAGTAATAACAGTAGTCTGACTAGCATTACGCCATGTCCTCTTGTAGCAGGTTTGAGCCTCTGAAATTTGGCATCTCCACACTGGTATGCCATTGGCTACCATTAGAGCTGGCAGGGCCCTCAGTCCCTGGCATCATTATCTTGGCACGGAGCAACCACAACAGGAGTCCATGCCCGCTGTGCCCTGCTGCGGCGAGCGTCTGTGTCAGCTTTCATAACATAAATGCCCATACAATCAATGGTAGAGCATCTCAGTAAAAACACTATACTACTATGAGACAAGACACAGTGATAGTGTGAAGTATGTGTTTGTGTGTGTAAAATTGGATAGGCCCGGAGCCAGATGCACAGAGATTTGACAAGGCCCATCTGTGATCCTTCTTCCCAAAAATGTCCATTCGGCTCTTTATCCCAGTCCAAACACACAGCCAATAATGCAGGCACAGTGGAGCGTGTAGGACGGATGAGCCACACTGCTGCAGATGGGGAGGGCTCAGGAGAGATACTGAGGGGATCATGGGGCTGCTGCTTTTTTATGGGGTCGCATGCTGGACGCACTACAGGTACACTGGACTGGCGAGGCATGCTGCTCATTCCCTATACGACTTAAAGGCAAAAAGCTCTTTGCGGTTCAATAAATATTAACTATTGACTTTTGTTATTGCTTTTGGGAATATGACAAAGTAAGTGTAAAAGGTCAAATGACATGACTACAGTTGTGTCCTGAAAAAGCCTCTACTTAATTCAGTTCAAAGCAGTATTCAAGTCTAAGCATGAATCCTGTACTTTTACTTTTCATAAAAGTGCAGTGGCTCATTGGTTTGAGCATTTGCCCACAAAACTGATGATTCACTCTTAGCTTTGACCATTGATCACTAATGTTGTGTCCTTGGACAAGACACTTCCCTCATCTATATGATGTGTGAATGAGGGGCAGATGGTGGTCAGAGGGGCAGTAGTGCAGTAGTGCAGAGTGAAGTATAAAAGCTGGAGTAATATGTTTTGGAGCTCAATATTAAAATTAACATTAGAGAGATTTGAGCGGTTGTAATAACATATAACGTATTTTTGGGGCTATAAAGTGCACCTGATTATAAGGCGCAGTATCACATAATATGTCAGTTGTGTCATTGTCCACACATAAGGAGCATCGGATTATAAGGCGCAATAAGCAAAACAAAACGTGTGTCGGATAAATGGAACTTTATTCAGGTCATTTACAATAACTCTCAGTTGTAGCTAACACAAAAATACAAGTTTAACAGTTGGGTGATTTGGGCATCAAACATGCCCGGATCCCTCTCAACATTGTTCAGTTTTAACACAAAAATACAAAACCTGAAATCTGCATGGTGCATGTCTCTTAACAGGTGCATTTTGGGTCCTTGTACAGCACACGGCAGAACTACCGGTATGTTGCACAGTCGCCCTATATGTCGCCAACATATTACTCCTCCTGACTCCTAGCATTAGTCCTAATGTTACAACATAAAATCAGTTTGAGGTTAGTAAACACAACCAAAGGTCATACATAAGGCCACTGTTGATTTTTGAGAAAATGTCATGATTTTAGATGCACCTTATAGTCCAAAAAATACGGTAATAAGATTTGAGCTCCAGAGGGTCAACATACTTCTATAGCTAATTTTTGGTTCGCTCTGCTGTTTATTTGTTGTAGCTCAGGCTTTTTGATGATAGAGTGTTGCTTAAAAATGCTTTACTAGGATCATCTTGCTTTGTTGTTATTCTATCAGTGACATAAGTAGTTTATATATTATCGTTTATCACAGTCTCTGCAGCGACACATCGTGCTTCAAAATTTATTATCGTGACAAGCAGAGGTGGGAATGAGCACTTGACATTGCAAAGCCCTTGGATCAGCTGTAGATCCCATGAATATGTATGGCCTATAAAGCCTTTTTGTCCTGTTGTCTAAACTCACACGACAGATCACGTGGCACAGATCATGTATTTGTGATAAGTATAACACTAACACTCGGAGACATTTCAAGTTGAACTTTGGAATTGCAACATGTGAATCATTTCTCGTTGTGCTTCCTGCATCTGTAATTTGTTAACATTTTACAAAAAAATAGCAGATAAAAACACTACAGTATCTCTTCGTGTGCGCTTCTTTCAAAACCTTTTTTTCCTTTTACACAGAACAAAATTGCAGCCACAATTTCACAAAAGCACACAAGGCAACGAAAAATCCATCATGGGAGAATTTCCTGTAAAGAATGAAGTCCATTGATCACCCAGATGGCACGCTATCTGAAGGAGATGGGAGCAGTGCAGGGGCTCAGACAGCCAGGGCAGATGTATAGAGAAGAGTCTGCGAGAAAGGAAGGAGGAGAGAGGGATGGAGCTTCTATTTCGGAGCGTAGGATTTATCATGAGTTCCAACTTTATTTTTGTGATCTGTACAAGTTACGTCACCTAACTTTTTCTGTCTTTTTCCTGTTATACTGGGATACCTACTTAAAACTACCAGAGAATACTGCAAGGTGGGGCGCTTGGAGCAGTTTTTCTGCACATAACCAGTTCACTTGATACTTCTATTTATATAACTTCCTCATTTGCATTCAAGCACAATATAATGTTATATCAATATACTGTGATAAATGATAATATTGAAACTACTTTATGCCACTGACACAATAACCATAATAACCGTGGGACTACGGATGGAAATTAGCTGTATAGCTACAATCTGGCGTGTTTACATTCGTGCTGGTCATGTATGTTCATTAACATGCACTGTCCCAATCAAATAAACAAATAAATAAAATAAATAAAATAAAATAAATAAATAAATAATGCAAGATAACCTTAGTAAACCACTTTTATATAGACAGTATTATTAAAGGCTGAGCTTGTTAGCCAAAGAAGTTAGTTATTAAACCCAAGTATTACAACAAAAATTACCCACTTTTACAAAGAATGTGTACACACAGTGCTGAGCTAAAAATATATTGTTCCCACTGCCATATACTGAGCGATAAATCCATATGCTGTAGTCAATATCATGACTGGCTTAGTTCTTTAAGCACTGGAGCCATTCCCTTCTGGAGTCTCGGTGCTAAGTTGCATTAAAAAGCTTTTTCCATGTAAAAAACATCGTGGAACTTTCTCCAGACAAACTTTTCAGCACAAAGGACTACCCCAACACCTAAGGCATCATCTTCAGTTTTATATCTATTGGCCAGACCAGTCTCCCCAAAACTGCTGAATCCAGGTCAAACGTTGTAACATGTGAATAAATGGTCATCAGGGGCCAATTAGGAGAACAAGGGCTGAGAATGAGCTCGATATCGCTCCACATTATGAAACGCGGTGCAATATTCAGGCAAGAAACAGCCCTCGTCTGGGAAGTTTTTAATGGAGCCATTTGTTAAAGTGCTGTTTAAGATGTGCAGCAAATTTAATGTTTGAGGAGGTTTGGAGTCTGGGAGTAATGGAGACTGGAGCTGCACAAGCTTAAAGATGCACACAACTGTAACCGAACGTATATGACGCTATTATTAAATATCCTGTGCTTAAATTGAAGGAAGTTCACTGTTGGTAACTGGTCTGCAGGAAGAGTCAAAGGTGCACTGTATATCAGATCTGCGAATAGGTGGTTCCACTTAGAGTAAAAATGCATTCTGAAGGCATTTTTTAACAATGAAAATACCTGTATATGCACAAATGAAAGCTAGAGTAATGCTATAACAAGGAATATTCAACACAAAACTATAGCATCTCCATAAACACAAGTAGGTGCCAGGCCCCACAGAGAAAACTTATAAAGGGAACTGCCAATGCAAGTTTTTATTCCATATTTGAGCACCTTCTCTACTTTTATAGTGTAACAGCTAAATATACATTTCTGAGCAAACATACAGGTCTGTGGGTCGGCAAAAATACAAATGAGAAATATTCCTTTTATTCTTATAAAATAACTGCCAAGCAACTGACCTCAAATTAACTTTCTCTTCCATTGGAAAAAAAGGTATCACCATTTCCAATCTTTACTCTATGATAACACTGTCATGCTCTTTTTTCATCTAATTAATGCAAGTTTGAGCCAAAAGAAACAGCATTTGTATTTAAAATCTAAAGCTCTTTTAAAGCTCTTTTAATGCTCGCTTTGTCAGACGGAGACACTGTTCAGCCTTAACTCGAAGATTCTCGACCTCTTTTTATGAAATACAATGCCTAACACACACTGCCACACACATGCACGAACATGCCACTTGTTGATGGATGTTTCTGTCATTTCTGGAGTCACAATTCCCCAGAAACAGGCTGACCACGGCGCGCCTCCTGAGCCCCCCCTCACACCGCCCCGATTGGGCCCTTCCTGATCTATCCGTCTGCTGCTCTTTCTCCATTTTGGGGGCTTTGCTGTATTAGCTCGAGCATCTCCCGCCGTGACCCTGCGATTCCTTACATCTTTGTCATTACACTGGTCCCGCAGGGAGGTCAGCCAGACAATGTCACAACTAATCATTTTATATCAATCATCTGCTATAGCACCAACTTTGTCTTGTAGGTGCCAACTTCTCATTATGTGAAAATGAATGGGGGGAAATGCAAATATTAAGGTTAAAGTGGCAATGATTAATCAAAAAACCGACTAGTCAACTATAAAAAACAATCCTATTTATAAATCCTTATTGTATCTGGAGGCAATTACCCCCAAAAATGTACTATTAAGAACATCCAACTTTATTTTAAATCCAAAATAATTTTAAGTACCCCTAGTTTGAATAAAATTTTGAGGTTACAGAAAAAAAGTCAAGTCTGTTCACTTTTGTAAATGAATACAGACTTGACACAAACACAAAGATAAAGATGAATGAAAAATAAAGATTAAAATAACAATGGTAGATGCAAAAATCTGGTCAGAGGGGACAAAATGATTTCAATATGTCAGAAATGATACTTCCAAATGAGTACACGTATAAGTTCTAATGAGTACATATACTAGTTTTACAACTTTTGACAACCTCCGCTGTTAGAAATCTCAACGCAATCAAATGTACTTTCAAACTACAGGTTTAGACACTTTATAGACATGAAGTGAATGCCAACAAAGGCCAGAACAGTTTTGGTTTCTTTGGATAAAAGTGTGAGAGGCTGTTGTAGAGCAGAGGGTGGTTACACTTCCAGGAGAGTCTGAAGAGCAGTTTGAGCTGGTCATGAGCACAGGGAGAGTGAGCACAGACTGAAGAGCACTCTGGAGCATCACAGATACAGACATAGACCAGTGCACAGAAACAAACACGAGCCAGCTCCCAAACAAAAGCCCATTTAAGAGTTGGACCTGGATCTCCTGACTAGAATAGTGACAAAAGGATAAATCCACAGTCTTAGTACCATTCAATTCTATCGTTCACTGGGCCAGAGCCAGGCAGCCAGTGTAAAGCTGCTTAGAAAGAGGCTAAAGAACTTGTAGCTTCAGCAAACCTAATGGACCAATATAGAAACGAAGTGTTGCAGGAAAGCAGCTGTTGGATTGAAGACAAGCTCTAAAACCAATCCAATCATCGTCACGTTTATAAAATGGTCATGTGACTTTTAAGATCCATAAGTTGTTGAAAAGTCCTTCGTATTCTTAGAAACCAAGTAAAACCAAGTGTGTGAAAGTGCCAAACTTCTGAAACCGACCGATCAGCACTAACATAGATACTAAAGGGCCCATACTATTCCACTTTCTGATCTACATTATAATGATGTTCCCTCATCAAAAATATGTGTGTGTTTTCTTTCATTCACACGTTTCTTCTCTCAGAAAACACTTTGTTCCACCTTGTGATGTCATTTGTTAATACAGGAAGTATAAGGATGAGAACTTCGCACATCAATTCCTCAAAACGGGTGCGTTGGAGGAGAGAGAGCAACTCAAGAACATATAGAGAAATCCCGCACACCGTCTTACTTGCAAATTGTGAAGTTTTATTAATACAGGAAGTGAAATTCATATGTAGAATTGCAGATTGCCTAATTGCCAATACTGAACAAAAGATAAAAGGTGCAAATTAACTTGAAAACCCCCATGTTATGGCATCACAATGTGGAAAAACGAATTTTGAGCTTTAGAGATAGACAGACTAATAATAAAGAATTACTTAACTGTGTGTGAATGAAACAAAACACAACTCTGGACATGTTTTTAAAGAAGTAACGACATTCTAACATGGCTAAAAGTTCACAAGGGGCAACCATCCATCATAACCATGTGGCCTTGATTTGAAAACACTCAGTCTGTAGGCTTCATCTTGGAAATGTTGCAAAAAAAAGCTGCAAAAATACAACTCAAAAGATTGAAATAGCTAGAATGAGTCCTTCTTATTTGTTCTAATGTCTGACCAAAGTGCTATGATAAGGAAAGTTTTAGGGGTCTGCAATCTCAATCATAAAGCGCCTTGACTTCAACGGGAGTCAAAATGATCCATGGCAAACACGAAGGGCAATCATGATCGCGGGAGGTCAGACGCGAAAAGAGCAGGCGAGGACAGGGCCCGTGAAGGAGTGGATGGAAAAAAATGGTGGGAGAGGATACAGGAGGTAATGGAGATAAATGGGAAGATGAGCTGAGGAAATGTACGACGGGAGAAAGAGAAAACAAACACAACTACGGTGTTTACATGAGCCTTAACAAGATCCGTCCCCTGCATGTTTGACCTTTGTGGTAAAAGGGAACAGGGAAACATGTTGTCAAGGCTAATATGAGGCATTATGTGCACACTACACACACACAACAGGGGGCCTAACCCGCTATGGCACGGGCTGTGAACATGCGTCATTAATGGAACAGATCCCAGTGAAGGAAATGAATGAACAGTACGAAAAAAAAACCAGAAAGACGAAAAGGTCTAACATGAGTCAGTTGTTTAACTAATTCAACTATGATTTCTGTGTTTAGCTGTGAATAATTTACATAGTAGAAAGAAAAATAGAGAAATTTGAAGAGCCAGGGAATTGAAAAGACAGCCTTCTGCCGCTTGTTCTGATTACCTAGAAAAACAGGCATTCTTACTGCGAGTGCGCTCACCTCTTCACAGATCTAACCTGTAACTTGCCCTGGAGGTGTCATCTGCTTGTGAAAGATGTGTCTAATGCCTTATTGTGGAGCATTCCAGGAATAGCAATAACATCTCCATGGAGACCAATAGGTGACACGACCCTACACCAGAGTCAAAAAGAGATGATCATAACTATTGTCATTGTGCTGTCCTTGGACGCTCCTTCATCTCACTGACCACTGGCTCACTTTAGAACACCTCAAAGTTGTTTTTTGGAGATGCATCTTTTTCAGTTCCAATGCCAATTTTGATACTAAAGCATTTATTTTCTTTATGCAAAATAAAATAAGTCCAAATCAATCCGAATGTGTTATGTGCGGTTGTTCATCTACTTTGGTTTGGTTTAGAACAAAACCAAAGGAAAGATGCATCTCAATCTAGGGAGTGAGTCTTTGGAACAGTCTTGAAACTGATATTAAAGAATCCAAGTCCATCTATATGTTTAAGAAAAGCATGAAATGATCATTATTAAGAAAGTATAAAACTGCTGTGACAGGATGATTTTGTGTTTAGTTTTTTGTAAGGAAGCTGCACATCTATGTTTGATTTTGTGTAATGTAACAGCGCAACACACTGGAAGTGAAGAAGAGTTGATAAGGGGCAGATATTATAAACTTTTGCTTCTTTCTGTGCCTTTCATTCATGTACCAAAATTGTACCAAATCTGTAATACTGTCTGCAGATAAGTTGCATTGACTTGTTTTGTTTTAATGAATGAAATAAATATTATTGAATTGAATTGAATCTACTGCAGAACAGAAATATCATCACTGCTGAATCTACTGCTGATACAACAACAATTACCAACATCACACCTTAAAACCAGAGCCTTTTTTGCTTAAACATGTCCTTTACAGTTACCTCCAGGGTAAGTACATCAGGGATGTTACATTGTGCTACTGTGCATCGACCATCTAATTGCAACCCATTGATTTCTACTCAGACAAAATGCCACTGCTCTCCAAGCCCATTATTACAGAGGCTTTCCTAAAGGTTGGCCAAGTCTTGATTGTTGCATCAACATGGCCCAAAACCGCTCACACATGATCAAGAAGGCGCTGGATGTCGGCAACAATCGTAGCTTTGAGGATCATATTAAAAGGTCCATATTACACAGTTGTTTGATCATTGTAATGTTTCCTCATCAGAATCTTACCTGGAGTTGTGTTTTGTTTCATTCACACATGTTTAACACACAAACTCTGCATATTTAGGCTGAGTTCAAACAGAAAACCCTCTTATGTTGTAATAAAGGAAGTGCTCCACTGTGTTTTTAAACTCTGGACACCTTCACTAGAATCATATGGATGATTTCAGCCTTGGAAATGCCAATATTTACTAATAATAAAGAATGTAAATGAAATAAAACACAACTCCAGGTATATTTTTGATGATGCGACAATATTCTAACACGTGGATTCTGATTTCCTGAGCACTGATGGTCCACAATCCTGAAAACTCATGCATGAGATGAATCGAAAGTCAGAAACTAGTTAGAGTTAGACAGTCAAATATGCACTTCATCCTTTAAAAATCTAAAAAATGCAGTAATCAAAAGTCAATAAAGATCTTTTGTGGTTCTAATTAGCTTCACAACGCCTTCAATACATTTTATCTACTCGCATACGAAAGCCTCTTATGTGTTTACACGAGTAAACTGGTCGGACAAATCTGCTGTGTGCCGATTGGTCTAATTAGTGAGAAGTTGAGCGTAATCTGACTGATGTTCTAATAAGAGAGGGATTATCAGATTGACAGTGATGGCTTCTCTTGTTTTGTTTGGCTACATTCAACCACTTTCAATTCCACCGGTCTCCTCGGTTTCATTCAACACTTTTTATCTTTTCTCAACTCTTCCCTGTTGTCGTGAGTCCCTTATTCCCTGTTTATCAGTCATTGTCTGCACCGCTGCTATCGATCTCTACGGAGGCCACATGAGGACAAACTTTATTAACTCTGACAGGTGCAGGTATTTTATTGTTGCATCCTAAAACAGCAGCTTGGAATTCACAGTTTCTGAAGCACCGACATGATCAACTGCTTATTTATTTGTGGTTGTAGCAAACGTTACGATGACTATAGAAGCACATACTAACACCTGTCAATGAGAGCTGGAATCTGCAGCGCTCAAATCAGAATCACAGTTTGAGTTGGCGCCGTTGTCAAATCGCAAAGGCTGCAATTATTTTTCATAGAATTCCTCTTTTGTATAAATAAAATATAGGGATATCAATAAAATGTTGTTGTGCCTGTTTTAATTGTTTAACCCGCTCAGGGAATACAAATGGAAACTAGCTTTGGCTAAATCTAGTCTTTGTTTTTGAGATGAATGTGTTTATTATTCATTCCCTTTTTGCACAACTAAACTTAAACAAACATGTTTTGAAATGCATGGGATTCTCAAATTATTTTATCATTCATATTTCATAGTATTTCCGTCTTCTATCAAATGTTTCAGCTCCTGCAGTTGTTTCAAACGGACTTTGAGCAGTTATATATTTGGAATTTTTTGGAAATTTTTGGAAATTTTTGGAAATTTTTGGAAATTTTTGGAAATTTTGGGAATTTTTTGAAAATTTTTGGAAATTTGGGGAAATTTTGGGAAATTTGGGGAAATTTTTGGAAATTTGGGGAATTTTTTTCAATTTTTGGGAAATTTTGGGAAATTTGGAAAAAAAAAATGGAAATTTTTGGAAATCACAATTGCAATAGTTGTGCGATAAATATTACATATTTTTGCCTCCCCTCTGACCATTTTGTTTAGTTATTGGCCAATTGTTTTTTTTCTTTGCCCAGTCCGATGCATCGACTTTCGAGACAAAATGTTCCACTTGCATTCAAATATATCCCACCTAGTAACTAATGCTATTTTAAGGCTCAAATCTGTGACTTCCTTTATTGGTGGTTGTGCTGCCTAATCGGTGTACAGCCCCCAAGACTCAGGGCTCTTCAAATCTCCTTTTACAGGTGGATCTTTGACTCACGAGGGGCATTATTAGCCGTAATTGTCCCCTGTTTAACTGTGACATTTCATAGGGAAAATGTGTGTCTTGAATGTCACGTAGCTTCGAGCCCACACACTTTCTATTCATTCCCTTAACAACATTCCCCTCAACCTTTCACCAACATTGACCTTAAGTGCGCGATAAACCTTTAGCACCATTTTTTCACCTTTTCTCCCTGTTCCTGGCAATCTCACTCCCTCTCTCTCTTTTTCTATCTCTCTTCTTGTTGGATTCGGCGTTCATCATCACTCCTTAAGGTCACGTATTGAGCGAGCAGCTGCTGGAGTTGTTTAGGAGGTGTGAACTAACAATGCGCATTAGCATGTTTGGTGTTGATCCTCTGTCACCTTGTGCCTCCTTTTTGTCTATAGATTTTCACTGCAGCTTTCTGGTACAACAATATCACAGCAAGTGCAGACTATATGTTAATTAAAACAATTTTACCTTTTCATAATAGAAAGCTGACACAATAACCCCAAAGCAAGCTTATATCCCAGAAGAAGAAAGCAGAAAGAAAGATTTTAATACTTAATTTGCATCTGTAATTAGACACTTAAACATGTTCCGTGCTTTTCACAATATATTATAATAACAAAGAGCAACAATACAAATGTCAGTAATTCCAAATAAGTTGCAAAAGTAGCAAAGTGATTGATGGCATAATTATAGAAATGTATAAGTATATGTACAAGTAAAATAAAATAAAGAAATATAGTAATA